>CM023484.1:92979962-93011607 GCA_013339685.2 Hyalomma asiaticum | reverse complement strand
GGTTTCCTCTGCATCAAGATCCACTGGAGCTGGCGAAGGCAACAAGGACTGCAACCGACATGTTTCTTTCATGCAAAAAGGGCATCATCAGCCAAAACGTGAGACCTTCGATAATAGATGTACGTATTGCCAGGTCTTAAAAGCGCGTGCCAATTTTAGGGGCGAAGCTCCTTATGCCGTGGGTCTGTCCATTCTCCGTTTGTAGTAGCCACCTGTAGTTCGTGAATTGCTCACTAGATGGCGTGATGGCACTGCGGTGCTCGCTTCATTCAGATGTGTGGGCGTCCGTCCGTCCGTCCGTCCGTCTGCCTGTCTGTCTGTCTGTCTGTATGTCTGTCTGTCTGTCTGTCTGTCCGTCCGTCCGTCCGTCCGTCCGTCCGCCCGTCTGGCTGTCTGTCTGTCCGTCCGTCTGTCTGTCCGTGCGCTGCGGTGCTGGTTAGCTAGTACGTGTATTCATCAATAGATGGCGCGGAGGCGCTCGCTGCGTGCTCTAGTGTGATAGGAGAGCGCTAGACGGCGACACACAGTGTTTGTCACGTCTTTGATGTTGTACTGGGCAATATACGGAAGATTCACGGTTTTTACCGATGAAGCTCCGGAGGTTCGCCCACTCATCATCATTAAAGCTCCGTGGATATGCGTGGATTTTTCAGACATCCAGTTCTGTTATGGAAGTACGTCGGTGATTTCTTGGTGGACCCCAGCATAAAACATTTTCGTGTTAAAGAGCTGGTGTGGTAGCACCGCAGAACCTTGCCGAAGCCAATGTCTGCCCAAAATTGAGCCGAAGACTTGCCACACAACTCAGACACTCGTAACATTTCAAGCGTTCTTGATCAGCGTATAGAGATTCTCGAGTCTATGGAATGTAAAAGAGCGGTGTTATGGATAAGAATATTACTAGTGGACGAGTACCAACGACATGCCCTTCCGTACAAATTGTCGTGACATTCAGCTTTCGCCGAAAAACCAGCAACACAAACAGGCACTTTGAGCAAAATCTATCCAGCAAAACTCACCGCCTAAAGGGCGCTAGAAGCATAAAAAAACGCTTCTGTGTTTTTTAACGATGCATCTATTATGTGCAAAGACGGCCTCATCTGGCAGAAGGGGCCTGTACCTGACCAAGTAAACAGTTTAAGTGGGCACGAAGTAAATCTGCAGGTTTTTAGGACGATAGTGTTTCTTGGTATACTTGAACGCCGAAATTCGTCTGTCTTTCTGTTTGTCAGTCTGTCACACGATTCAGCTGCCTGGCCAAAGTTTAAGCACTTACTTGCCTAACGCCAAGCCATCTTGAACTGGTAGCTGCGTTCATACTTGTAAATATTTTCGATCAAAAACAAATATTACGCATATCTGAGGCGCACTATCAATGCTTAATATTAGGTGGTGCGTTCCTTTACTAGAGAACACATAGGTAGCTAATTCTAAATACCCTAGTGCTTATAGGCCCTAGTGTTTCTTAGGCTGCGCTAAAAATGCGACGCTATGCACGAAAAAGGCTTCTGCCGGCGATTTGGTGCTCCCACCTGGCAGCTGCCCGGGGATTCTGCACAAGGTCATGTGTCCCGACGGCGCTACCAGATGGCGTCATTATTTCACGCAACATAGTACGACCGCCAGAAGACTATCGTCTTTCAGCGACATTTACAGCGAAGCACGCACATACGCGGCCAATTTTAAATGCGAAGCATTTCTTAGCGAACTTCTGCGACTTTGAGCGTCTCTATCTATCTATCTATCTATCTATCTATCTATCTATCTATCTATCTATCTATCTGTCTGTCTATCTATCTATCTATCTATCTATCTATCTATCTATCTATCTATCTATCTATCTATCTATCTATCTATCGCCACGGTGGTCTAGTGGCTATGGTACTCGGCTGCTGATCCGAGGGTCGCGGGATCGAATCCCGGCTGCGGCGGCTGCATTTCGATGGAGGCGAAATGTTGAGGCCCGTGTGCTGTGCGATGTCAGTGCACGTTAAAGAACCCCAGGTGGTCGGTATTTGCGGAGACCTCCACTACGGCGTCTCTCATAATCAGAGCTGGTTTTGGGACGTTAAACCCGACAAAACAACAGCAACTATCTATCTATCTAGCCGCCTATTGGGACGTTAAACTCGACAAAACAACAGCAACCATCTATCTATCTAGCCGCCTACCACTTTGTGCTCTCCTGGCCGTTTCGCTTATGGGATTTTTACGAAAATTGGTATGCCACAACATGTCTGCATGACGAAAATAAATGACAGGTAATAACATAAAAATCATGATATGCTTGTGATGAGCGGAATGATTTACATGCCACGGTCTTGGTGCTGTCCTGGCTGTTTCGCTAATGGAATGTATGCGATGAGCACATGAAATGCGAGTATCATACAGAATTTTTATACAACAAGCTTTGCAAAGTCTTAGGTGTCTTGAGAAAATGTCAGCGTCTATTGCCAGTTCCTCAAAAACTTCTGATATTTCATGCGCTCTTTACATCACATCTGAGGTATTGCAACCTAATTTGGGGTAATGGAACAAAGCAATCTATAAGTAGTCTTATTATCTTACAGAATAAAGCCCTACGTTCTGTTGCTAACCTCCCTTTTAACGCCCATACCTCACAAATATTCGTTAAACATAAAATAATCAAATTAAACCTGCTCTACGAATATTCCTTAATAATCTCTTTTAGATCGGATACCATAAAAGGTCGCAGCTATAGCGTAGCTTAGATGACTTACAATTAAATCCTTCGACCGACACTAAGGACATTGGCAGTTGCCGATGGCCGCGCACAATTATGGTATTGAGGCACTGCGTTATTGCTTGCCAAATACACTGAATAAATTAAATTACTTGTGAAAATGTTCGTACGCTCTCTATATTTCTATTTTAAATATGCTTTATAGTTTATGTGCGTAGCTATTATTTCTGTTTGTATAACTTCTTTCTCCGATGTATAGCATGTGCGTTGCTGGCTTTGTATAACTTTGTATAACTTCTTTGCTCCGATGTAAAGCATGTGCACTTGCTGGTTAAATTGTCTTGTGGGTTTAATTGCTTTTGTCGTTTTGTTGTCACAGTGAGCATGGGGATGTGGGGCATTTGCAGCTGCTTCATGCAGCTTTTTTCCCCTGTCCGAACCACTTACTGTACCAACTGTACGTGGTAAATAACTCAACTTCACTGACCTCAACTCAACAGGTGACAACATGAAAGGCATGACGTACATGTAAGGTGCGACAGGATTTACATGTGAACATTGTCGATCAAAAGGCTAATATTACGCATATCTGAGGCGCAAAAACAATGCTTAATATTAGGTGGTGTGTTCTTTTACTAGAAAACACATATGCCCCCTCATTCTAAAGACTCTATTGTTTATAGGCCCTAGTGTTTGTCAAGCTGGGCTAAAAATGCGACGCTATGCACGAAAAAGGCCTCTGCCGGCGAGTTGGTGCTCCCACCTGGCAGCTGCCCAGGGATTCTGCACAAGCTTGTGTTTCCCGTCGGCGCTACCAGATGGCGTCCGTATTTCACGCAACGTAGTACGACCGGCAGAAGACTATCGTCTTTCAGCGACATTTAGAGCGAAGCACGCAGATACGCTGCCAATTCTTTAAGCTTTGATTGTATATGCGCGCCTTTCCTGGTTTGAAACGGAGCAATCAAGCAATATGTGTGTCCCAACGCATGCAGCCCAAGTGGTCTGTGAAGTCGTCCCGATATACTGCGCTTTAGGTGTGCTTAAGCAATATTACGCAGCAAAACGCAAAATAACGTCTCGGAGAGATATGACATACGATTCCCTCTCTAACAATAGGACATCCCTGCATTGTGAAGTTCCATTGGAGTGATCAAAATCTTCTTACAGCAGGCTGACAAGCTCTGTATGGCCTGGCGGTTGTGCTACATCGTTGCAGAAGAAAGAAAGAATGTGAGTATCGATTACAATCCACTTTTAACAAAAGACATTTCCTTGAAACCCTCCCGCCCTTTTTGTTCAACCTCAGGCAACAAAGACCTTTCAGGACGCGGCTGTCGACTGCATGAAAACGATGGGTCGTACTTGGGTCACACTAGATCCGGTAAGTTGCTTAATGACATTTGTGTGCATTAACCAGGCTAACATCTCCGGATTCATCAATAAAATATTCTCTCTCTCTTTGTGTGCAGAAGCTTATCCATGTATAGTTCCTAGTTCCCAAGAACCTCTGCACATGAAGAAGTCATAAAATAGGCCGCAGTGAGATGAGTTTACAGGCGGGATTTATAGCTCGGTGCCTATTGTTTTTAAGATCGCCCTGCAGAATGTAACTTCAATTGCTCTGCCACAGCGCATGACGACATTACCGAAATGCTATAGCCGCCGGATGAAATCCTGACTGTATGTGCAACTGCGCTATATTTCTTTCGTTTCTGATAAAACAGGTTTTTTTAAATGCTGATTGTTTTGAAAATAAGTGTATTGCTTTGACTCGAACTTGCTGTGGACAACAAAGAAAAACACGTATTAAATACATGTGTTTCCCACTTGTGGGACGAGGTTAATACATTTGGATGCAGGAAAAATGATAGTCCAACAAATAGGCGTAAGCATTGGGTCCAGGGTGTCACCAGTATTCAGTGATACTTTTGTAGGTAAGCCTGACTCACGTCTAAAGAAAGGAGCTTGAGGGGAAGGGTGTTCGTGTCTTCCGGTACGTAGATGGTTACATGAATATAGCGTCGAAATTTGTAGAGTCCATTAATGTTGAGTTTCTAGAGGCCTCTCGATACAGTGGAATGGAGCTTAACTTCAGCAGTGAACTACCTCCAGAGAACACATTACAGTTCCTAGACGTAAATGTAAGCTTGCCTAACAATCATCCTTGTAGGAAGCATAATATTACGTCTGCAAAGCCACTTCTTTATTACATATCAGAGCACTCTAATATAGTAAGCCTTAAGGCTGCGATCAGGAAAACGTGCGGGCGCCAAGCGAAAACAAACTTTTCCCACCAGGTGGGTCGCTTTCAGGCTGACGGTTTTGTCATTCCGATAATCACTTCCGTCTCTGAAGCAACAGTGCTTCAGATAAAGACAGGGAGAAAAAGTACAAAAGGAGAGCGATCGACAAGTTGGGCCATCATGCCTTACAAGCATAGAATAGCGCATGGACTAAAAAATGCGGCCTCACGCTGCGATTTTCAGGTACATCTCAGCAAAGAATACATTGGAAAAACTGTGCCCTGCCGTGAACAAAAAGCATGAAAAAGAAAGATCTAGGCTAAACAAATGGAGTGTAAAGCACATCGACGCTTTATTGCCCTGCGCAATAGGTGTAGTATAGAGAATTACGTTATGCTGCTGCAGAGCATACGTAGGGCAAACGGGGTGATGCGTGTACGTATGGCTAAAAGAGCACTCTGGATCTATGAAGAACAGCCCGTATGTGAATCCTCCTTCGCACTGACAGACGTGTGGGCGCACACCCCTGTTCAGTCAAACGAAGGTGCTCTTCACGCACAACCATTAGACGATAAGAGAACTACTGGAAGCATTCTACATTAATAAAGACGGAGCGTTATGCGTCAGCCAATAACAAGCTTTTTTTTACACGAAAAAGAAGTAAACCTTATCAGGAGCATGTTAGTTTGACTTGCTCTTTTGTAGCACTCATGCTCCTGTGCGCACGCTTGTTATGTTTATTGTGAATGTTTTGAATAATATATATGTTCTAATAAATCGCCAGTTGAGAGTCAATGGTTGTCTTTTGTTACCTATCTCCATCCCATCAGTCGGTGCGCTGTCTTTTTTCTCCATAGAATTTGGCTGGTGGTTCTTGATACTGATTTTTTTTCTCTTTCTATACCTCATTGTGCATGAGCGACAGCGGTCTTTTAGTGTCTTTCAAGGCTTCCGTTCCGCTGGGAGACTCTTCCTGCGACCATAGCTATAAAGGAGATGGTGGTGGACCGCTCTGGCAGAAGGGACAGAGCTCTCGCGTATGCATTTCAGTGTCCTCGGAAGTGGCCAATTCCGAGACTGATGCCAGATTGGATGACTCGCAAAATTTGATAACAGCCAAGCGTCAGCGTTCAAGAAGCAAGACTTCGAGGTCGTCGTCAAGAGAAGCGACTATCATCAACAGATTGTAACTATGAACGTAGCCTTTTTGCCTCTGATGCGATGGTAAACCTGGGTGCCATTTTCAAAGAGAAACTACGTGACTTTTGAAACTGGCCCATGAACTGATACAGGAATCTCCAATGAACACAAGGAAAAATATGATTCCCGTGAACGAACAGCTGACAAGATGGTGCAAACTATGCTAGGTTTGTCGCAAGTCTGTGGTGCCTACACGCTGCTTTATATACTGCAGGGTCCGCTTGTCATCTCTGACGTTGACCAACAACTTCAGGAGGTACGTTTTCAAAAGTAAGACCGTTTGCACGCCACCGTCAAAAATTACCGCTGCTTGACAGCTCCACTGTTCAAGGAGAGTGTAGATTCTTTTCGACTGCGCAAAGCTGCTTCGCCATATAATGCTGCACAATTACGATACCAGTCCGACTTTTTGTACGAAGGCCCATAGAGAATCGTCTTGGTCACGTGCACGGCTTCTGCGGAAAGGTTGTGGTCCTGCCAAATGCGGCAAGAAACAAATGTGGACTCTTGCGACAGCCCGACGCCTCAGTGCACTAATTGTTCCCAACACAGAAAAGAATGTCCCGATTTGAAGAAAAAAAGTTCTGAATGAGAGAGTTCAAAAATAAGGTACCATGACATCAGGCACGAATCCGCAGTGCCCATCCAGGGAGATGGCATGGAAAAACAGAGGATTCGAAAAATAGCATGGCACCGCCTGCCCACGCGAATGGGGAACGGGGAACTTGCGCCTCTCCGAGACATCATGGCCTCCGCTCCCATCAAAGGCAGCTGAACGAGTTTCTGATACGGCAACGCTTGCGAAAACATCGGAACCAGCTTCGAAGAAGGCTCCACCTGTAGTTGAATGTACTGCAAATAGGGGCACCTACATCAGCCTCGGCAAACCGAGGAGCATAACTCATCAAGCTACTTGAGAGGCTTGTCAGCGCCGTTAGATCTATCATTGTCTATCGTCAGACACGGGCAGCATAAGCCACAGCACAACCTATGCAGGCTCTTGTTCCGGTTCTCGACGGCCTTCTCTAGAAACAACATGAACGCTCGTGGAGCGTCTCGTCCATTTGTGCCAAAATGTAATACCAGGCCCTAACGACCATGGCGCTCCGATCTAGACCTTCGGCTTTTAACTAAGTGAGCATTCCGCCAGTTGTTATAGCGCTTCAAGAAACCAACGTATGAAAAGACAAACTCAGGCCTCCAGGCTTCGTGGGCATCTGCACTTATGCTCGGTGTACAATGCCGACATCCTCGCCAATTGAGTGCACGGATGTGTCGCGTCCATGAAGTAGCTCAAAGGTGTTGTTATACGTGAGGATAAGACCCATACTTCATGGTTATTGCGACATGTGATATTCGGAGCATCGACATTTAATGTAGGGCTGTTGCTATCGAATATCTCTGTCAAGGATGTCTGTTCAGCGTGTATCAACTGTGAAGTAACCCTATGCCGCGCAGTGGTGCCGCTGATGTACACGCGTACTGATCGACATATACAATGTATCCAGCCCATCTCCTGCCCCTCGATTCGTGAGACTTCTTGGGCGCGGTCAGAGATCCTCGTTTGGAACAAGACCAGTTCGCTCGCGGCAACGTCACGTAGTGGGGCCGCGGCTTTAGTTATGCGCGTTGCGGATTTGGTGCGACTGAGTGCTGCGCAGGCATTCCAGGATTGGTCACTGTACCTTGTTTTAGCGGTGCTGTTTTATGACACGGTGAGCCATAAAATATGCGAGAACGGGAGGGGAGAAAGCAACCAATTGCAAGTGGTGAGCATCCCCAAAACTTCACGAAAACATCTTGCTGTCTTCTCTTAGACAGTATATTGTAAGGAAAAATTTTGCTGTCTTCAACTGAGGAATATTTTTTTATGAATTGCATTTCGTGAGCTTAAACACGTGACGTGGAGAGAAAACGTCGTCATGCAAATACGTGTCCGCGCCCCGCTTCTTACGATTTAAGCACGTCCACGGCCAATGACATGCAGTGAAAAGCGAACAGAACCGCCCGCGTTCAAAAACAACGATCCCCGATGTCACCGCTGCTCATGCATTCCATAGCTTCGCGAAGACAGGTTTCGCTTTGGTTCCGATACGACGGCCTAGTGGCTATAGTATCGGCTGCTGAACCGAGGGTCCCGGGATCGAATGCCGGGTCACGGCGGCTGCATTTCGAGCAGGCGAAATGCTCAGGCCCCCGTACTGGGCGGTGTCGGTGCACGTTAAAAAATCCCAGGTGGTGAAAATTTCCAGAGCGCCTCGCAATGGTTCTCACATAATCACAGGTAGTTTTGGGACATAAAACCCGGAGATCAATCAAGCTTCACTTCGTGTTACACGGATTCCTATGGCGGAGAGATCCACCATGTTTATTTCTGTGCGTGATGGTTAGAACCGCATACTAAGCAGGGAAAGCTATCCTCCCGTTCGCAAAGAAACTGCGCTCTGCTCACAGTTGCTGCTGTTGACGCTCACAGTTTACGCAAGCGGCCATCCGTCCACCTCAGTATAGATATAAATTGCGTGCCTCAGAAAATGGGGGGGGGAGAGGCTGGCAATTAATGTTCTGGTCATTCTACTGCAGGAGGATACCCAGCATGTAAGCGGGTCACGAACTCCGCTTCGCGAGCATCCAGCTAGTCGTTCATGAAAACTTCTTTTGCGCATGGTGCTCCTGCAAGTCTCCTGTAGCTCAGAATATTAGATGAATTTAATTGATGTGGGTATTGGGGTGCCCAAGTAAGTTATTTCATCAAAATGAGCTTTGAGTGCGCTTCGATGTTTGCATTATAACTTTGGTTTAGGGGACTGTGTTTTTAAAGGAAAACGCTAAAATTGAAAAAAAAGAGTTATCTCCCGCATTTCATTCAGCAAAGCGCAGTCATGAAAATGTGGCAATACAGTGGGCAACATTTGCTGCGGGCTCCTGCGAAGTATGACACCACCGATTTCACAAATCTTAAATCATCTGCGACAGGGTTGAATTACAGCATAAACTCGTATACAAAGGCTTCAAATTCGAACTTCTTGATTCACAATTAAGAACAGAAAACAGCGCTGAATATGAGGCCTAAGAATCGACACGCCTTGGGCGTGCATGTTATTTCATCCCATCTGAGACCATGCATGACCCTGCTGGTAGTTACGTTAGGCAAAGTGAAGTCAGCCTCTCAAGTTGATGCGGCGCTGTATAGGTATACGAAGCCTGTGAGGAGTTCGATAAAATATATCCTTGTGATATTGGCGTAAAACTTGTTTTGTCTTTCTTTTGTGAAACAGGTAATGAATTTGTCCTTCCTTTTATATGTTCATAGTGGATACGTTAAAATACCAGGGCTAAGAAATTCGATAAGTTTTGCTTAACTGGAGAAGAAGAAAACAACAATGCAATGTTATTTTTGACCCGTCACGGTGCTCTAATTATGCAACTCGGCTGCAGACCGCAAGGTTGCGGGATCGAATCGCGCCACGGCGGGCCCGTTTCGCTGGAGGCGAAATGTTGAGGCGCATGTACTCTACGACATCAGTGCGCGTTGAAAACCCCATGTAGTCGAAATTTCCGGAGTCCTCCCTTACGGCGTCTATCATAATCATGGTGTGATTTCGGGACGTAAAACCCCACAACATCAACCCATCAATGTTGTTTTTGTTTGTTCCGCAGAGTGTGCCGGAAAAGTACAACATCGATGTCGATGAAGCTACAGAGGTGTACAGAGTAAGAGAAGCGCTTCTTATTGCAATTATTCTGCGATATCCTTGTTTTCTGAGCCCCAGTTGTTATTAACAATGAGAACTGCTAAAGATACCCCCAAAAAGGTTCGATGAGATATATCATGCATTGACGGAAGCTGGCGTGCGCATCAGGTCAATGTAGAAATTGAAAGCTACAAACAACGCTAAAATAACATAAAACAGATGTATCCAAGATGGACACGTTTGTGCTCGCTTAATAGTTTGTATGTGTAATTTAAGCGTTCTTCATTAACGGTCTCTCATCGGCCTTAGGGACCGTAGTTTGAGTCAGTGGCGAGTACAAGCTTTGCCAAATAAACAAATACTTTTAGAAGACTGTTACGTGGTTGTGACATACGGTAAGAGAACTTCCACTGCGAGCTGAGAGACCAGTGGCTTTATCCTGTGTGCGTTGCAGTTAATGACACTTATAAGCTAACAAGTTCAGTAGGCTAGCGTGGAGCTACTACGAGACCGGGATAGTTCGACAACTGGTGTTTCTGTTTCCGAACACCGCTGCTCCAAGTACAGTGTCTCACTGGCGATAATTTTCTGTATATAATTTTTGTTCTTCCATTTCCTTTTATAAAGCATGACCACACTGCTGCCGATAATCATTGAACAGCCAGCTTGCCCGGAGTTAGTAAAGCTCACAGTGTATTCTGGTTCGAGGCGAACCTCCGCGAACATGCTTTGTCTGCATCCGTAGCAGGGTAACCTCTAATATATGTTTTTTATAGGTGCACAAGAATGTGAAAATATGCTCCTTTAAAATAGGTTAAACGATTTTTCCTTTAGTAAAGGAGCAGGTTTTCAGATTTTCGTGTACATGTAAAACAAAACTAAAAGGTCACCCTGCTAAGAGTTTAGGCGAGATAAGCGAAATAGTAACAGTCATCTCGCCTTGACACGTGGCCATTTAACACGTCAGAAATACTCGGCTTTTTGCTTCTCATATGTGCAGGATATTTTATCGCGCTGGCGGTCTCTCTTTTTTGAGGTCGGCCGGCATTTTTCAGCAGTTCATTAACCATACCTTACATAAGGAGAGTGAAGAGCTGGGCTGGTTGGTTCATGATCAATTCGACGAAGAAGGAAGGGCCTCCATTTTCTCCATGTAAAGATTGTGATGGTTGGAAGCCTTTATTCCGCCAGACCAGCATTCTAGGCAGAGGAAGCACAAGAATTGCACGCGAACTGCTAGAGGCGTTTTTTATCAAAACGAATGGCCAGACTTGCATCAGCGAACCTTCTGTGGCTAAAACTGAAAAAGAATGGCGCTTTTTTATCGGTACCTGACTATCAGGTAGTTCAGTCTCCATGTCATAGCTCAGGCGCTTGCGCAGCATGTATGTATAAAAGCTCGTGGTTGCTTCAGTAAATTTTGGTTGTTAGTCCGGCGTTGGTGCGTATGCGTGTGTTCTCTCTTGTCCGTGTACTGCAGTGCTGGCTCTTCGTCGAATTGATCATACTTTACATACAGCAACGGAGTACATGAAGGCAGTTTATAGATTTTCCTGTACCCGTCCCTTAGTACAGCTGCTTGTCCTGCCCCGGTGTCTAGTGCCTATGGTAGTCCGCTGCAGATCCGCGGATTGCGGGATGAAAACTCGGCCGCACGGGATTTATTTCGACGGAGGCGAAATGTAGAGGCCCGTGTACTGTGTGATATCAGTGCACGTTAAGGAACCCTAGGTATTCACAACTTTAAGAGCCCTCAACTACTTCGCCTCTCATAATGAGATCATGGTTTTGGGACGCTAAATTCCCGAAGTCAGTCGACCAAGTGACTAGGTTTCTATCTGTGAACGAACTTGGGCCAGCTTAGATATACTGTGGTCAGTGACGTGGCCTCAAACGTTGTCTCAGCAGGCTCCTCGAATCTGTAAACCACTGCGCATTTCACGGTCAGATAAGAAAAAGGAGGGCTTGCCCACAAAAATAAAGCAACGAATCAGTATGAAATGCTGGATCACATTAGCGCACACCGCCAATTTGCAATCGGCAGCTTACCGTTCTGCCTAAACTAGAGTAGCGCAGAACTGAATATGAGGGTGGCGCGGTTAAATAATGTAGCGAAGGAAGTCTCATTTCGGCGACCATAAAAGAAGTTATAGCCTAAGTTTTGACACATGTAGGGAAATATTGACCTCAGTGCATTCGATATTGGGACCGCAATCAAACGCTGTTTTTTTTTTCTTAGTTGAAGGATAGGGGCAAGTTGCGAATCACTTAATTTAACCTGTTTCAATTTTGTTTGCAGCGGTGTGCCGGGCCCTTCCTTCCGAAGGACGTAAGGCTCGTTCTAGAAGCTGTAAAGTGGATGAAGGACTTCATGTCCGGCTGATTCACAATCAACGTATTGACCTAATCTCTACTTGCGAAACAAGAATGCGTAATGCTTCCTGCTTACTCCCTTATCTTGAGATCGACGAAATATAACATTGTGCAAAGAGAGAGTGCTGTTATCTGGCATGCCTACTCGTGGTTTCTGCCTGGTCGTCACCTTTGCAAATGTGCGATGAACAACACATTATTTATTTATTTACTTAACTTATTTATTTATTGCTTCGTCCATTTATTGATGTATTCGATAATACATCATCGTCGCGATGTTCTGAGTCTGAGACGACAGCAAGCAATGAAGAGTGAGGCGAGTGTCTTTACATTCACCGCCACCTTAACATTTTTTGCACAAACAATTGACCACGATGAAATTTGTAGACAGGCATTATACATGTCTATCTGAGGAAACGGCAATGACATTTTCCATACTACAGTGGCTTTGAAAGATACATCACTTCGATTGTAATCATTAACAAATATTATGCACATGGGAAATAATACAAAGGCCGTTTCATCGTTAAGGATGATGGCTGCTTTGGTAAAATTTGATTTCGAAGTGCTTTAGGTGCCCGGGCAGTGGTCGTCTTCTGCTGCTGTCGTGGTCATGCTAACAAAGAAACTCCATTATTTAAATGAAAGTTACGATACGTGCTTTTCAAGCGTCCCGCAGAGACGGGACGCCTAAGCGAGGTTGTCACTGCTGCACCGAGAACATGATTTCTCCTTCCAATGTCACTTCTCCAGAGTGGCGCCAAACGAGACTCGCCCTGTAGCTGACGGCGCTCAGCCGGCACCGTCGAGGTGTCTTCGATTGTAGTCTAGGACCATTTGAAGATACCGCTATTAAATTGTTATTAAGATATTTTATACTGTTATTAAACATACTCTCATAAACGGCTGGACGCTGAACGGGGGCTTGCGGCACATAAACCGAGAAGCACCTCCACCAGATGTCACGTGGTCGTGACGATGTGAAAGCAGCCGGACTCAAGGCAATGTCACGCGAACTGTTTTTTGGGCGAACCTGTTCCCAGCAAAACAAAGCCAATCGCACTGCAGAGCAACAGCGGTGCGCGTAGGTTCCCCCAATAAACACCTCTCCTGACATCGTATTGAGTTCTGCCAGTTTCCCATCGTCACGACCACGTGACCGTACTGTAGTCAAAAATATTTCGCTGTCCATAAAATATTTTGTAAGCAGGCCTGGACGCCGCCCCGGGGCGCCGTCTAGGCTACCTCAACAATCTCGCCAGGCCCTGTTCTGCACTCCTCTTAAGCATTGCACGCTGTGGCGATAAGTGTGCCGTCAGCACAACTGAAGAGGGATGCTGTGAATGCTCCTTTATTCTACACTCCTAGCACGGTAATCTTAAGTTTATATTATAGGTACACAAAAATGGGAAATGTGCTCTTTTACTAAAGGTTAAACCTGTTTAACCAGTTTAACCTTTAGTAAAGGAGAATATTTGCACATTTCTGTGTGCCTATAAAATAAACTAAAGGTTACCGTGCTCAGAGTGCATGGCCTCAACGCCGTTAGGGGCATACCGGCCGCATGCTCTGGCTACATCAACTCTGCTGGGGAGTCGTCCGGCTGCGTTGCTGAGTTCATGCGCACCGTAGCGCAGTTCTCACACCGAATTCATTGCTTAGTGTCCTTGAGATCTGGATTCTCTATTGCTTCCCCACTACCGCAGTGTGCATAGCAACTACCGGAGTTCCCGCGGATTTATGGACGACCCCGATACATACACTCTTAGCACGGTAACTTTTAGTTCACCTTATATGTACACAAAAATGTGAAAATATGCTACTTTGCTAAAGGTTAACGCACTTTAACCTTTATAAAGAAGCATATTTTCATATTTTTGCGTACCTATAAGATAAACAATAGGTTACCGTGCTAAGAGGGTAGTTAAAAATATTTAATGCGCTCGGCTGTCTACAAGCCTCGACGGACTAGGAAAAAAGGGCTGGTGGCCACAGACGGTTTTCGAGATGCCCCCAAAGCATGGGGAAATACAAAGGTGTGAGGCAGCAGTCCTGGGTGGGGTGGAGCACCAATTTCATAACAGCTTTTGGTCGCCTTCTACCCGCTGGGCATCACTAGTCTGCCCCGTAGGCCGCCGTAGGCGCACCAATCCATCGGTGTAGCAGCATATTTCAACGACATGCCCCTCACGCCGACAAAGTTCATGAGGGCTACCGCCTTAACGTTGCAGCTGCAAGCTGCAGCCCTTCATCAAAGATCGTCCCGTATTGCCCTGTTGTAGAACGCAACATCAGATGCCACATTCCGCTTCACATTTTGGGCTCCGACACGGGAACATCATTGCCGGAGGCCCAGATTTCTCCCCACTCAATGTAGTTGGGGCAGTCAGAGGCAACATTCCCTTGCTCGTCATCGCCAGGAGATATGGAAGCCGGGGCACCCACCATGCTCGCTACACTATTACTTGAAGAAGCTGATATGCCCGGGAATGCCAACAAGACGCCCGCCGACTGACTACTCGAAGCCTATTCCGACGAATTTACCACCCCCAATCAAGGACTCTTTGGTGCTTATATTGCTGTGCAACTTATTCCTCAAGGACGCTGTATGCGTTGAGGCTACTGTCATCACACACAAGCGCGTGCAACCCAAGCTTGCTTACGTTCATGTAGATGTCAGCCAGGAAGGCCAGGAAGAGTATGGGATACGTGGCCTCTCCAGATCGGCCAGTTTGGGCTGCGTAGCGGATCAACCGGCGGCAACACTGCGAGTCGAGTCACACACTCGCATGCAAGCTCATTTATGCATCGCGGGCATCGAGAAGAGGATGCCCAGGCGCTGCAGCTCATCCCGGTCAATCTCCGTTAGGGCGACACGTGGTGGCCAACGGACGAGAGCAACTGCCTCTGCCAACTTCTCACTTACGACGGAAGAGTAGCAGGCGGACAATAGTGGTTAACTAGCGTCACATGCGATATGACCTGCCAGGCACATGCATGGTAGCTTGCACAGTCAAGTCGCGGAACCTCAGAGACTTTCGACCGATGAGGCAGAGTGAATTCCGCCCAGCGGAAGGGTCTTCAGTAGCTCTACAACATCCAGTCCTGGGACGCCCACTAAGGATCAACCAGTGCAGGTCCCCAGGAAATGTCTTCGCAGTTTTCAAAACATGCTCGCGGCGAGGCTGAGACCGCCGAGGGCGGCAGAGCCTGTGCCGCTGCGCGAAAGAAACTTCTCACATGTGCCTAAAGTCGCAGCCATGGCCTAGTGTAATAATTAGTTAAGAGCGGCAACGGTGCAGTATATGTCTATTTCATTCCTAACAGTGTACATATATATATATGTATATATATCCGATCATCTGGCCAAGATATTGCCTCAACGCGACCCCTCTTGCTAGTACACCCCTGTACGCGCGAAGAATGCTAAAGCAGCGTCAACCCTACAAGGAATTTCATCACATAAACAACGAGATTACGGCGAAGCGACGCCGAAAATACTGGTGCGAACAAGGCAGTAGATTCTAAATGCGCTGATACTTGCACAGTATATACAGATTCTGCTATTCTACGTGACGTCCGTAGGACGTCCTTCGTCAGTTCCACGCATCCCTTCATGAGTGGTCACAAACTCTATACATCTGGGGAAGCCAGGACTCTGGTAATGAAACTTCAAGCCATTCATAAGACCCTGAAAGACGCCATCTCTATGGTACCTACACTTGGGCGACTCTCACCCACTCTCTTGTGGCTATACAAGAAGTTAAAAAAGCGCAAAAGGCAATGGAAATCTGCGAAGCCCTACACGCCATGAATCGCACAACTACGTGCGTCAATGTACATTGGGTACAAGGACATGCGGCGAATTCTGACATTGCTGCCTATCAGGCAGCATACTGTCCTTCTAATCCACATTCCCCATCCATTCGCCTCCCACACCAACCCTTCACTGCCCTTTACGCCCGTAAGAACTTTCTCCGGCAGGACACACGTGCTCTTATCCCACCGTGTGTCTACTCCCGCCGCCATCTCCTTGCTAGGGAGGAGGAAGTTGTGCTTAGGAGTCTTCGGGCTGGGGTGGCCCTTACACCGGCAGTAATCTCTGCGTAGAACTGGTGCACCACATCGCTTGGTGATACGTGCCCGTATTGTTCTGTTCCCGTGACGGACGCAGATGCGCACCACCTCATATGGACATGCACAGAGCCCCCTCGTCTCCTTAAACATGAGGGTCTCCGGTACGGTGCCTTGGCCAGTTATGATCGTTGGATACACGACAACAGATACCACAAAACACTGCGTTAGTTCATACACAACTCTGCACTTGCTGCACACATTTAACATAACACACCATAAACCATGCCTTAAAGTGACCCTGAAACGTTTTTTTGACATTGCTTCACTGATTAGGCGGCACAATTGCGAAATCATTCAGACCATAAATAAAGCGAAGCGCCATGCGCTAAGGCAGCTATGGGCTTATTTCTGTCGCCTTCCTCCTTACCACTGCTGTTCCTCCTCAACCCAATCTGCTGCGGAGTGCGCGCTAGCGACGACAGCGCCTCCCGCGTCAGCCGCGCTGCCGAGCCCTTCGTAGCGACATAGCGCCCCGATATCCTCACTAAGGTCGCCCGCCTCGGCAGTGCTAGCCTCTGTAATAGAGCGCCGACGACTTGTGTGTACGCCGCCAGATGCCGCGACGATACCGTTGACTGAAACGAAGGAGCACGTTGCAGAAGCACGTTGTTCGCAGCTAGGTTTTGAAAATTACGTGCACGTGCCTGGTTCGGGGCAATCAGCGGCCTCCCATTCGATCGGTCGATGGCAGGGGCGTTTGAAAACGCCTTTTGGCGAGCCGCTGAGATCTTTTGCGATGCACGTGTTGAAAACCTTATTGTGAATTCCACACTTTACACACACCGCTGAAACATGCCCTGAAATGATCCTAATGAGTCGCTCTACTGGGTCACCATGTTTGCACAAACTCGTCAAAACCGTTTCAGGGTCCCTTTAAGGCAAAGCCCATTTCGCAATAAAGAAAGTGAATGCCGGATCCAAATCTTAACTAGGTGGTATGCGTCGCCCAGAGCTCCAGGTGTTCAGAGAAGCTGTAGAGGTAAGATAATACAGAGATCAGCATTAACCATGATTTGAGACTTGGTCTCTGTTCACAATAATTAAAGGGCAACTCTGGCGGTCTCTCCACGAAATTTTCATATCGATGTTTTCGAATGGTACTCGTAGACCTATAGGAACCAGGGTGGTTTAATTTGCCCGGAAACGCGCAATAATTTAAATAACCAACCGAAAGGCTTGTTAAAACGAAAATTGAAACGGCTAGACGCTTCCTTCCATCGTATGAGATGGCGTCACCACCTCGCCGCCATCAGAAATATGGAGCTGGTGCCAGAAAGATGGCAGCGGCACGGTCACGTGAAGATGTATTGAGTTATGCCAGTTTTCTGAACTTGACAGCGACGATTTGAGCAATTTGAGTAAGTTCAGCGGGAGCCAAGAGGCGCCCGCTGCACTCACTCGTTTTCGTTCATGGGCGTCATTATGCTTCGCTTCTTCGGCTTGTGCTCCTTGGTTGACACCACTCGTTGAATCTTGCGCTTCCTGTGCTTGCGTGGCTTGGATGGGTCAGTCGCACTCGTCACGCAGTCCTCTGCAGTGCTTAATTGGGCGGCTGATGATGATGATGATGATGAGCCTCTTCTATGGCGCTCACCCACTGAGGTGGATAGGCCAAGAATCTGGCGGCATTAGTCACTAAATCTAGGTTTGTTTGAAGTGTTAACCGGGACAGAAGACGCCATTACTTCCACTTCATCTTCTTCACGAAAGTGACACAGGCCTGCGATGTGAGGAAGATGAGAGCAATGTTTGGTATCATAAGTTCTATAGTGATTGCTGAAAGAAAACTGAATTCATCATGTTAATCAGCGAAAATCAGAGGTCGTTGGCTTCTTACAGATAAATATACCTTCCAAGGATATCTGAAAATTGAATGGAAGTTCCTGTCGTGACACTGCATACGAGCGCAACGCGTATGCGTGCCGCAATAAACAGTCGACGAGCTGCGCTCTAGGCGACGCAAACGAAAAAAACCCCGTCTTTATTGTGCCGGTCGATGATATACATTCCGGGGGACATCACGTGGTAAGGGTACCTCGGCGCACACAGTTGTCGCCCAGCTATCAGTTGTGACGTCACATGCCGAACCCGGGCAAGCGGTAACAGCACAGTTCCTAGCTGTGCTAGCTTTGAATTTTTTTGAAAAAATAGTACTTTCAACTAAGGTCGGTGTCTATCGCACTGCCATATTTAATGTACCACTGAAAATAAAAATGAGGCACAATTCGAGCCACTATTATGCGCTGTTAGCCAGAGCAATGCTGTGCGATGAAGGTGTTGATTCATCACGACGGTTTCCATGCATTTTCGCAATAGCTAGATAGGTATTTTTTTTTTACTTGAATATGAGCTGACTTCCATATTATTATTACGTGACACGCCTTTTCTTTTTTTTTTTGGGGGGGGTGGGGGGTGGGGGGAACGGGCTACAAGGTGCAACTAAATGCTAGTTTGCGCGAGAGAAACGCATGTTTAGCAATTATAACTTAGTGTCTGGTCTCTGTTTTCCCAATACGGAGAGCAACGAGATGGGCGCCCATCTCCAGCGGTGACATTTACCCTGCACGTTTTGAGTGTCCTGAACGGTAATATTTTTGCAGCCTCTTTCCCGTTTCCTGCATCGCCTGAGTTCTCGTCGTGCCTATGAGTTTTCCCACTCATACGTCGCCGAATAAAGGTTTCGTATGATTTTTCGTCATTCCTATTTCTTCATTTTTCTTTTTCAATAAGGCACAACCCATCTGCAGCTGGGGCTCGACCGCTCTGAAAGTTTATCGACATAGAGAACAAGTACGCTGCTCTTCCGGATTAGGAAGACTGAGAGCTGCTGTGACGTGTGTTTGCCCGTTGATATTAAGTTTGCGACGAAATCATCCGTCAACTCTAAGTTCCTTGGACAATCAGTGGCGCGGCACTTACAATGTGATTATTCTGTTTGATGGGGGCAATGAGTAATGATATGTGGGTCAGCTACGTTGCATGCAGTCTATAGGAAAAGATATGGTTGGTGGCAATGGCCGAACTGCGAAGCCCATCTGCCAGCTTAAATGAAACTGCAAGCTTCGACACTGTTCTTGAAAGAAATAACTGTCGCACATATAACTGTCATGCAAAGCATGTTGTGGTGACGAATATTCAATGAGTTTAAACGACTAGTTTTAGGAATTTCGCTATTTTCTACCTAGGAAACTTCACCGATTGGGAACACAACTGCGACTAGGCCTCTATCTTGTGCCACTTGAACGTACTTGTCTGCTTGGAAAGGAAACATGATTTGTCATATCGAAGAAATGGAAAGGTAAAACGACTGAGCACACAAAGTGCTTAATGTGCCATTTATATGGAACGCCGAAATAGATGAACGCGCACTCCTTCTCATTCAAAGGGACGCTGAAACGAAACAGCGGAACAGTCATATCGTTCAATATGTACGTGTTTGTGCAGTTGCTGCTTACGTGTGTGTTCAGTTTTACTACTGCTGATCGCGATGTACGAACGATGCGTTGGTGTGGATCCGGCTTAAGTGAGTAATCGTTTCAAACGTACCTTAAACACAACGGATTGTAGGCTTAAGCTGTCTATTCATTTCCTGAAAGAAAGGCTTTTTGACTTCGAAATCTCTTACCCACGTCTCATGCGGGAAAGGCTTCAGTGGCAAATGGCCCGGCTTTTGAGGGCAGACTTCCATACGAAGGTCATTCTAGCCCTTGTCGAGTCTCTCTTGCAAAACGCGAAACGTGGAGCAGAGAGGGATGAGGCCCAGCCTCGCTGTTTGAAGGGAAGAGCTGGGCTTATACCATAGGTCTCCCCATTAGGAAGGTCGCTTCCTTGTCTTTTCAGCCCTCATCAGGCTGTAAAAACTTTGCTTCCGCCCTTGCGTTCAAAGCTAGCAAGGTGTTCAAGCATCTAATACACAGACCCTTTCGTGACATCCTCTGTCGGTGTTGTCTACAGCACTCCCAGGTTGTATGGAAAAATTTACATCCGCTAGGCAGCAATATCCAATAATGATCGCTGTAGGGATCCCGCAATAAAAGCGAGCGAGAAAGCAGAGAAGTATGCGCATTTGGTTGCACATATCTCTGCCTGTGGGTGTGAGCCGAAATGCCATGAGGCTAACATTCAAGGCCCAACTAGAAGCCCCTCTTCTCGGCGTGCCTTTTGCCGCGCCCCGGTAGTGTAGTGCCTATGGCGCTCAGCTGGGTACCTAGAGGTCCCGGGGTCGAATCTCGGCCGCGGTGGCTGCATTAAGATAATGGCGGTATGTTGAGGCCCATGTGCTGTGCGATTCCATTGCATATTGATTTTACGAGTCTTCTAGTGCGGCGTCTCTTATCATCATAGCGTGGTTATCGGGCGTTAAACCACTAAAATCCATCAATGAATCGGCTAGCCCTTGAGGCTCTTTTTTTATGAGCAGTTGAAGTGATATTTGCTTAGTAGGGGGTTGGCCTACCTTGTTTTCGCCTGAGTAAAATTTCTTAGTTGATGCTGTTTGACATGCGCGCCTCATTGTTCGGTTATTTGCTTTTCATGTGCCTGTTACTTGACATTGCACCCGCAGAGCAGCATAGGTATGTGTGTAAAATGCCAGTGGGTATAGAATGCATAAGCAGCTGTCAGTAGTGCCAGTCTGTTGTGGCCTTCCTTGTGTGGGTGTACCGAACGTACTCCTTTAGGCCAAGTTTCCAATGTTCTGTGTTAAGCGAACTAGATGACTTAACAGGAGTGGAACTCAGACTTTACGACCAAAGAAAGAAATCCCGACACTCTAGGATAATATGTGTAAGGAACACAAGAACATTAGGAACGTACTAACTATGGAAAACAGATGTTACGCTACTTATTGCCATACCATTTAAACAATTCTCATTAGCCTGTGCACAAAGAAGCCTACGAACATCTCGCTTAAGAGAAAGGGGTGGAGTGTCAATATCTCGCACTATGTGTATGAACTGTTCATATTCTTTTTATCCATTATTAAATTCTCGCATTGTGCGTGTGTTCTACAGCAAGTTAACATTTTATGTGCTGCAATGCAATAAAATATATTGTTACATTTTATATTAAGATGCGTTTCTCATGTACAAATGCATTCCGTGATGTGAAAATATGTGTATTTTATTTATATAGCATTTGATTCTTTTTGTTTTTTTGTATTGGGGGGGGGGGGGTAAGGGGATGATAGTATACTAATTGCTGCTCCGTGTTTCATATTGTCTTCTCTTGGTGCCAAGTTCAAGGGACTGTGGGCCTTGTCCAGCCGCTTTTTTGGCTTTTAGCTCGCGGCCCTCAACATCTGTATTTGTCGTGATTTGTCGTGTCGAGATATATCATACAATTAATATCTTGGTCGTACGAAAAAGATTTCAGAAGTTCGCTAACCTACCTTCTGGAAGATTTCAAACATTCTCAAGTGGCAAACTCTCATTAGATTTTTCTTCTTTTACTCACTGCCTGCAGAGATCGTAGTGGTCGCGAGTGTTAAAAAATGCACGCAGCTTTCACTAATCGGGCAAGGCAGGACTACAAGAGCAGCTTGTGGCCTAGCTAGGTTCGTCCTGCTTATGCAACCTCAACTAAGTCACAATATTTATGACGTGGCTACTTATTACATTGGGCATCTTCACACTAGCCGTGCGAATGGTGAGAAGACTGTGTACCTGGTGCCATTTGCCTCCTGCATTCTCTCCTCCTCAGCCCCACACACCTCTTTGTGCCCCCTCACTTCCTTTCGCATCCCCTTACTATACATAAGTGGACACGTCTACGTTAGGTTATGGCACGTTTTACCCGCTGGCACCCTCCTGACCCTCCTCCTACCGCTCGCTCCTATTTCCACCCCTTCGCTATACTATGCTATGCATGGCTATCCTATGCTGATAGCTGTTTGTGGCATACACATTTTCTGTGGCTCACAGACTGTACTACACAATGCTGCATCATGCTTTTCCTCTCAGCTTCTTTCCTTCTCCTTGCTTTCACATCACTCCTCGCTTTTCATTCCCACCTCCTTGCTATGCTACACTATGCACACCTTTGCTAAGTTCGCAGCTACTTGGAAAGTACCCGATATCTGTGCCGCATCTCGGCCTTAGGTAGTAGAGGTCTGAAAGCACTGGAGACAAAAAAAAAGGAGTCTCATGAATCGTCTCCTCGTTCAAGTAGTAGTGCGGTGAGGGAATGAACACAAAAAGATGAAGAAGTACGCGCGCGAATTCCGCGGATCTGAAATATGAAGTGTACACGGTAGTTATTTGATGATGACCATTTCCTATTGGATGATTACACTGAACAGCCGGCCTAAAGAGCTCTGTTCTCGAAATTACGCCACACTTCTGGTAGCCCTTGTTAGTGCAGTACTGTTATTTAACTGGTGCGTCGGAGTATCTTTTGTCGCATTTCAAATATACCAAATCAAAGCAAGAGCACGCACAGATTGTGCGTTAAACTACACGAAGCAAAACGCACGTATTGCTTCTCTTCATGCGAGGAAAGACGAAAGCAAAAGCGTAGATGCCCATCCTTCAAGCTAGTCACTGCGTGAGTTAGTTCCATGAAGAGCATTTGCAGTATTCCAGCGTACGAATAACAGCAGATCAATATTTTTCTCGAACGAGCCCAACTTCTATCACCACAGGTGTAGTGACTGCCGACTATGTTCTTAGACGCCAATACAGCCTATTCCTATATTATTTACTGATGACAAGATTCTATTGAGCACACAGATTCGTTCCTCGATAGTAGACGCCCGCAGTAGCACTGTTCGTGTCTACTAAGACTAAGCTTTATTGAGCGGCAGGAGCCTTCCCGATGGAGAATAATATAGCCAAATGTACCGCTCCAGTTTCGACGTTGGTAAAATGCACGCGATGTTCTTAATCACACAAAAATTTCCTTTTCTCTGTTGTTCACAGCGTGTGTGTACGTGGGGCCACAAAATTCCATTACCTAGAGCTTCGTTAACGTTGAACATATAGGATCACGTATATTTATCTGCTGTCTTCGTCGGCACGTTCTTACCGGGGCTTTCTCCGAATAGGCACTCTGATATGCCTACGATAGTATCAAATAGCGTTTTTTATTTCTATATAATACTATCACACACAAAGCATATGAGTAAATATCTGCTGGTTTCCTCTGCATCAAGATCCACTGGAGCTGGCGAAGGCAACAAGGACTGAAACCGACATGTTTCTTTCATGCAAAAAGGACATCATCAGCAAAACGTGAGACCTTCGATAATAGATGTACGTATTGCCAGGTCTTAAAAGCGCGTGCCAATTTTAGGGGCGAAGCTCCTTATGCCGTGGGTCTGCCCATCCTCCGTTTGTAGTAGCCACCTCTGGTTCGTCAATTGCTCACAAGATGGAGTGATGGCGCTGCGGTGCTCGCTTCATTCAGATGTATGGGCGTCCGTCCGTCCGCTCGTCCGTCCGTCCGTCCGTCTGTCTGTCTGTCTGTCTGTCTGTCTCTCTGTCTGTCCGTGCGTCCGTCCGTCCGCCCGTCCGTCCGTCTGTCTGTCTGTCTGTCCGTCCGTCCGTCCGTCCGTCCGTCCGTCCGTCTGTCTGTCTGTCTGTCTGTCTGTCTGTCTGTCTGTCCGTGCGTCCGTCCGTCCGTCCGAGCGCTGCGGTGCTTGTTAGCTAGTACGTG
Organism: Hyalomma asiaticum; assembly: GCA_013339685.2. Lineage (NCBI taxonomy): Eukaryota > Metazoa > Arthropoda > Arachnida > Ixodida > Ixodidae > Hyalomma > Hyalomma asiaticum. The sequence continues at coordinate 92,987,599 of CM023484.1, read as the reverse complement.
TATTGATCAATAGATGACGCGGAGGCGCTCGCTGCGTGCTCTAGTGTGATAGGAGAGCGCTAGACGGCGACACACAGTGTTTGCAACGTCTTTGATTGTGTACTGGGCAAGATATACGAAAGATTCACGGTTTTTGCCGATGAAGCTCCGGAGGTTCGCCCACTCATCATCATTCACTCCGTGGATATGCGTGGATTTTTGAGACATCCACTTCTGTTATGGAAGTACGTCGGTGATTTCTTGGTGGATCCCAGCATAAAACATTTTCGTGTTAAAGAGCTGGTGTGGTAGCACCGCAGAACCTTGCCGAAACCGACGTCTGCCCAAAGTTGAGCCAAGACTTGCCAGACAACTCAGACACTGGTAACATTTCAAGCGTTCTTGATCAGCATATAGAGACTCTCGAGTAGATGGAATGTAAAAGAGCGCTGTTATGGATTAGAATATTGCTAGTGGACGAGTACCAAGGACATGCCCTTCCGTACAAATTGTCGTGACATTCAGATTTCGCCCAAAAACCAGCAACACAAGCAGGCACTTTGAGCAAAATCTATCCAGCAAAACTCACCGCCTAAAGGTCGCTAGAAGCATTAAAAAACGCTTCTGTGTTTTTTAACGATGCACCTATTATGTGCAAAGACGGCCTCATCTGTCAGAGGGGGCCTGTACCTGACCAAGTAAACAGTTTAAATGTGCACAAAGTAAATCTGCAGGTTTTTCGGACGATAGTGCTTCTTGGGATACTTGAACGCCAAAATTTTCGTCTGTCTTTCTGTTTGTCAGTCTGTCACACGATTCAGCTACCTGGCCAAAGTTTAAGCACTTGCCTAACGCCAAGCCATCTTTAACTGGTAGCTGCGTTCATACTTGTAAATATTTTCGATCAAAAAGCAAATATTACGCATATCTGAGGCGCAATATCAATGCTTAACATTAGGGGGTGTGTTCCTTTACTAGAAAACACATAGGTGCCTAACTCTAAATACCCTAGTGCTTATAGGCCCTAGTGTTTCGTAGGCTGCGCTAAAAATGCGACGCTATGCACGAAAAAGGCTTCTGCCGGCGATTTGGTGCTCCCACCTGGCAGCTGCCTAGGGATTCTCCACAAGGTCATGTGTCCTGACGGAGCTACCAGATGGCGTCCGTATTTCACGCAACGTAGTACGGCCGGCAGATGACTATCGTCTTTCAGCGACATTTACACCGAAGCACACACATACGCGGCCAATTTTAAATGCGAAGCATTTCTTAGCGAACTTCTGCGACTTTGAGCGTTCCTATCTATCTATCTATCTATCTATCTATCTATCTATCTATCTATCTATCTATCTATCGCCATGGTGGTCTAGTGGCTATGGTACTCGGCTGCTGATCCGAGGGTCACGGGATCGAATCCCGGCTGCGACGGCTGCATTTCGATGGAGGCGAAATGTTGTGGCCCGTGTGCTGGGCGATGTCAGTGCACGTTAAAGAACCCCAGGTGGTCGGAATTTGCGGAGAGTTCCAGTACGGCGTCTCTCATAATCAGAGCTGGTTTTGGGACGTTAAACCCGACAAAACAACAGCAACTATCTATTTAGCCGCCTACCATTTTGTGCTCTCCTGGCAGTTTCGCTTATGGGATTTTTACGAAAATTGGTATGCCACAACATGTCTGCATGACGAACATAAATGACAGGTCATAACATGAAAATAGTGACATGCATGTTATGAGCGGCATGATTTACATGGCACAGTCTTGGTGATCTCCTGGCCGTTTCGTTAATGGGATGTATACAAAAATTGGTATACCACAATATGACTGCGTGGCGAACATAAATGACAGGTCACAACATGGAAATCATGATGTACATGTAATGTGCGACATGATTTACAAGCCACGCGTTTCGTTAACGGGACGTATACGAAAATTGGCATGCCGCAACAGGTCTGCATGACGAATATAAACGACAGGTCATAACATGAAAATCATGATATGCTTGTCATGAGCGGCATGATTTACATGCCACGGTCTTGGGGTTGTCCTGGCTGTTTCGCTAATGGAATGTATGCGAAAACTGGTATGCCGCAACATGACTGCATGAAGAACATAAATAGGAGGTCACAACATGAAAATAGTGAATGCATGTTATGAGCGGCATGATTTACATGCCACAGTCTTGGTGATCTCCTGGCCGTTTCGTTAATGGGATGTATAAAAAAATTGGTATGCCACAATATGACTCCGTGGCGAACATAAATGACAAGTCACAACATGAAAATCATGATGTACATGTATGTGCAACATGATTTACATGCCACACGTTTCGTTAACGGGACGTATACGAAAATTCGCATGCCACAACGTGACTGCCCGTTGAACACAACTAACAGGTCAAAACATGAAAATCATGATATGTATGTCATGAGCGGCATGATTTACATAGCACGGTCTTGGAGCTATACTGCCGTTTCGTTAATGGATGCATACGGAAATCGGCATGGCACAACAAGACTGGATGACGATCGTAAATTACAGGTGATATTATGAAAATCGTGACATGCATATCATGAGAGGCATGATCTGCATGCCACGCGTTTCGTTAATGGGATGTATACCAAGATTTCTATGGCACAACACGACTCCATGACGAACGTAAATGACAGGTCATAACATTAGAATCATGACATGCGTGTCATGAGCAGCATGGTTTACATGCTACAGTCATGGAGCTCTTGCGGCCGTTTCATTAACTTCATATGTACCAAACTCGGTATAGCGAGACGACAATGCAAATCCATCTTACGTTCCGCCCCGCCGCGGTGGTCTAGTGGCTACGGTACTCGGCTGCTGATCCGAGGGTCGCGGGATCGAATCCCGGCTGTGGCGGCTGCATTTCGATGGAGGCGAAATGTTGAGGCCCGTGTGCTGTGCGATGTCAGTGCACGTTAAAGAACCCCAGGTGGTCGAAATTTCCGGAGCCCTCCACTACGGCGTCTCTCATAATCAGAGCTGGTTTTGGGACGTTAAACCCCACAAAACAACAACAACATCTTACGTTCCTTATGCGTGACTCTAAGCAGTGTCGCGTTTCCTTTCTTTTTCAGTGCGTGTTTTTTTTTTTCTCTGTCCTTTTCTTTTCTCTTGTCGTGTCTCCTTTCTATTGTCTTTCATTCCCCTCACCCCACTTCCCCTGCACAGGGTAGCCAGCCGGTCTCAGCACTGGCTAACCTCCCTGTCTTTCCTCCCTCCTTTCTCCTCCTCCTCCTTATGCGTGCTTCGCATTTCCTTGATTCCCACTGCACGTGGGTTCTGCAAATTTTTTCAAGCTTTGATTGTATGTGCGCGCCTTTCCTGGTTTGAAACTGAGCAATAAAACAATATGTGTCCCAATGGATGCAGTCCAAGTGGTCTGTGGAGGCGCCCCGATATACTGCGCTTTAGGTGTGCTTAAGCAATATTACGCAGCAAACCGCAAAATAACGTCTCGGAGAGACATGACATACGATTCCCTCTCTAACAATAGGACATCGCTGCACTGTGAGGTTGCTGTGCGATGTCAGTGTACGTTAAAGCACCCCAGGTCGTCGGAATTTCCGGAGCCCCCACTACGGCGTCTCTCATAATCAGAGCTGGTTTTGGGACGTTAAACCCCACATAACAACAACATTGTGAGGTTCCATAGGAGTGATGAAAATTTTCTTACAGCAAGTAGACAAGCTCTGCGCGGCCTGGCGGTTGTGCTACATCACTGCGGAAGAAAGAAAGAATGTAAGTATCGATTACGATCGACTTTTAACAAAATACATTTCCTTGAAACCCTCCCGCCCTTTTCGTTCGACTTCAGGCAACAAAGACCTTTGAGGACGCAGCTGTCGACTGATTGAAAACGATGGCTCGTGCTTGGGTCACAGTAGATCCGGTAAGTTGCTCAATGACATTTATGCGCAGAACTTTATCCATTTATAGCTCCTACTTCCCCGTCACGTCGGCACTTAAGGAAATGATAAAATATGCCGCAGTGACATGAGTTTACAGGAGGAATTTATAGCTCGATGCCCATTATTTTTAAGCTCGCTCTGCAGAACGTAACTTCAACTGCTCTGCCACAGCGCACGACGACGTAAAGGAAATGCGAGATGTTGTCACCGGCCGGATGAAATCCTGACTGTCTGTACAACTCAACTATATTTTTTTCGTTTATGATAAAGCAGGAATTTTTTTAAAGCTGATTTTTTTCGAGATATGTGTTTTGCTTTGACTCGAACTTGCTGTGGACAACAAAGGAAAACACCTTTTAAACACATGTGTCCCCAACTTGGGGGACGAGGTTCACGTGTTTGGATGAAGGAAAAGTGATGGTCCAATAATAGGCGTAAGCATTGCGTCCAGGGTGTTACCAGTAGTCAGCGATATTTTTTTAGGTAAACATGACTCACGCCTAAAAAAAGCAGCTTGAGGGGAAGGGTGTTCGTGTCGTCCGGTACGTAGATGATTAGATTATTTTAGGATCCAAATTGTCTATTAATGTTGAGTTACTAAAAGCCTCTCGATACAGTGGAATGGGGCTTAAATCCAGCAGTGAACTACCTCCATAGAACACATTACAGTTCCTAGATGTGATGGCAACCTTGCCTAACAATTGTCCTTGTTGGAAGTATAATACTACATCTGCAAAGCCACTTCTTTATTACATGTCAGATCACTGTAAAATTGTAAGCCTCGGGGCTGCGATCAGGAAAACGTGCAGGCGCCAAGAGAAAACAAGCTTTTCCCACCAGGTGGGTCGCTTTCAGGCAGATGGTTTTCTCATTCCGATGGTCACTTCTGTCTCTGAAGGAACGGCACGACAGATAAAGACAGGGAGAAAAAGTACAAAATGAGAGGGATCAAGAAGTTGGGCCATCATGCCTTACAAGCAGGGAATTGCGCATGGACTAAAAAATGCGGCCTCACGCTGCGATGTTCAGGTACTCTTCTCAGCGAAGAATACATTAGGAAAATTGTGCCCTTTCGTGAAAAACAAAGCATCAAAAAGAAAGATCTAAACAAATGTGGTGTAAAGCACATGGACGCTTTATTTCCCTGTGCAATAGGTGTAGTACAGATAATCCCGTTATGCTGCTGCAGAGTGCACGAAGGGCAGACAGTGTGGTGCCTGTACGTACGGCTAAAAAAACACTTTGGATCTATGAAGAACAGCCCGTATGTCAACCCCCTTTCGCAATGACAGACGTGTGGGCGCACAAGCCTGTTCAGTCATACGAAGGTGTTGTTCACACAAAATCATCAGACAATAAGAGAACTCGCGGAAGCATTTTGCATTAATAAAGACGGAGCGTTATGCGTCAGCCAATAATAAGTTTTTTTTACACGAAAAAGAAGTAAACCTAATCACCAGCATGTTTGTTTAACTTGCTCTTTTGTAGCGCTCATGTTCCTGTGCGTATGTTTGTTATGTTTATTGTGAATGTTTTGAATAATATATATATTCTAATAAATCGCCAGTTGAGAGTCAATGGTTGTCTTGTGTTACCTATTTCCATCCCATCAGTTTGCGCGCTGTTTTCTTTCCATAAGAGTTTGCCTGGTGGTTCTTCTTGATACTGAATTTTTTCTCTTTCTATACCTCACTGTGAATAAGCGACAGCGGTCTTTTAGTGTCCTTCAAGCCTTCTGTTTCGCTGGTAGACTCTATCTGCGAATGTAGCTATGAAGGAGATGGTGGTGGACCCCTCTGCCCGCAGGGACAGACCTCTCACCTCGAGGAAGTGCGTAAGCATTTCAGTTGCATGGGAAGTGGCCGATTCCGAGACTGATGATTCCGAGACTGCATGACTCGCAGAATTTGATAACAGCCAAGCATCAGCGTTCAAGAAGGAAGACTTCGAGGTCGTCGTCAAGAGAAGCGACTATCATCAACAGAAAGATTGTAACTATGACCGTAGCTTTTCGTGCCTCTTATACCATGGTAAACCTGTGTGTCGTTTTCAAAGAGAATCTACGTGACTTTTCAAACTTGCCCATGAACTGATACAGGAAGCTCGAGTGAACACAACGAAAAATATGATTCCCGTGGACGACCAGATGACAAGATGGTGCAAACTATGCTAGGTTTGTCGCAAGTCTGTGGTGTCAACACGCTGCTTTATATACTGCAGGGTCCACTTGAAACCGCTGGCGTCATGTCTGACGTTGACCCAACAAATGCGGCTGAACGAGTTTCTGATAACGCAACCCCAGTGAAAACATCGGAACAAGCTTCGACGAAGGCTCCACCTTGAATGTACTGTAAATAGGGGCACCTACATCAGCCTCGGTCAACCGAGGAGCATAACTCATCAAGCTACTTGAGAGGCTTGTCAGCGCTGTTAGATCTATCATCGTCGATCGTCAGACACGAACAGCATAAGCCACAGCGCAACCTATGGAGGCTCAAGCTTGTTCCGGTTCTCGACGGCCTTCTCTAGGAACAACATGAACGCTCGTGGAACGTCTCGTCCATTTCTGCCAAAATATAACACCAGGCCCTAACGACCATGGCGGTCCGATCTAGACCTTCGGCTTTCAACTAAGTGAGCATTCCGCCACTTATTATAGTGCTTCATGAAACCAACGTTTGAAAAGTCGAACTCAGACCTCCATGCTTCGTAGGCATCTGCACTTATGCTCGGTGCACAGTGCCGACATTCTTGCCAATTGAGTTCACGGATGTGTCGCATCCATGAAGTAGCTCAAAGGCGTTGTTATACGTACGAGAAGACCCATACTTGACGGTTATTGTGACATGTGATATTTGGAGCATCCACTTTTAATGTAGGGCTGTTGCTATCGAAGATCTCTGTCAAGGATCTCTGTTCAGTCTGGATCAACTGTGAAGTATCCCGATGCCGCGCAGCGGCGCTGCTGATGTACACACGCACTGATCGACAAAGTATCCAGCCCATCTCGTGCCCCTAGATTCGTGAGACTGCTTGGGCGCGATCAGAGATCCTCGTTTGGAAGAAAACCAGTTCGCTCGCGGCAACGTAGTGAGGCCGCGGATTTAGTTATGCGCGCTGCGGATTTGGTGCGACTGAGTGCTACGCAGGCTTCCAGGATTGGTCACTGTACCTTGTTTTAGCGGTGCTGTTTTATGACACGGTGAGCCATAAAATATGCGAGAACGGGAGGGGAAGAAGCCACTAACTGCAAGCGGTGAGCATCCCCAAAAGTTCACGAAAACATCTTGCTGTCTTCTTTTAGAGAATATATTGTAAGGAAAAATTTTGCTGTGTTCGACTGAGCAATATATTTTTTAAATTGCGTTTCGTGAGCTTAAACACGTGACGTGGAGAGAAAACGTCGTCATGCAAATTCGTGGCCGCACCCCGCTGCTTACGATTTAAGCACGTCCACGGCCAATGACATGCAGTGAAAAGCGAACAGAACCGCCCGCGTTCAAGAACAACGATCCCCGATGTCACCGCTGCTTATGCATTCCATAGCTTCGCGAAGACAGGTTTCGCTTTGGTTCCGCTACGACGGCCTAGTGGCTATAGTATCGGCTGCTCAACCGAGGGTCGCGGGATCGAATGCCGGGTCACGGCGGGCTGCATTTCGAGCAGGCGAAATGCTCAGGCCCCCGTACTGGGCGGTGTCGGTGCGCGTTAAAAAA
>CM023484.1:92944940-92979862 GCA_013339685.2 Hyalomma asiaticum | reverse complement strand
ACAGCTGATGTGCTCCCCGATTCATGGTAAGAGTTTAACTTGGTTATTTTTAGACAATATAAACATAACCATTAATATATGTCGACTGTGAGCGAATACTGTGTGTTTCACAAATATCAAATGAACGCCCATCGCTCTCGTGGAGAGTGCACCCGCGTGGGCTCGAACACACTTACTTGCTTTTGTCAAACCTGTAGACGAATTCGAAGCAAAATGTAAACGTTTTAGAATCGCAAGAAGCATAATGGGAACAAGTACATGAATCATTCAGGAAGCGTTTCCGGTACGTATGGTTATTTCGAAGGCTTGAAGCAATACAGCTACAAGCCTTGGAGTTGTATTGCTCCAAGGCAAATAAACGCAGCAGAAGGTGCCGCGTCGCGCGTGGTATGCCCTTCTTTATCCGCGCTGCCGTAAACTTTTTTTACTTATATGAGTTTCGCAATAATATTCGAATCAGATACTATAGACACAATGCAAGGCGACAACTCGCGTTATGTAGAGAGTTTTTAGCATCACAGTAAGGTCGCATTTAGCTGTTGCAACATAACATGCCCGTGATATTGACAGCATACCTGTAGTACTAGAATAACTAACTGAACCGCATTGAGCATCGACGACATAGCTACGTTATTTACAGAGCGACAATATTATATCATAAGACTTGCCCTCCAAGAATGTCACGGTGGTGTCAGTTTGCGCCGGTGGATCCGGTGGTGTCGCTGGTTGCACTGCATGTCGGAAAAAATAAAAGAGTGCTGCATTGCTTCTTAAGCACCCTTTTCCGAAATCTTTTTCACGTTGCTACTTTATGTAGTTTAATCGTGGCCATATCTTTTCTTCGGCATTGTATAATTGGACTTCGAAGTGGCCAGCATAACATGGTGAATGAATGTGGCGTCCGTCAAACGACTGTGACGGAAGCCGCACCCACTAATTGCTCCTGCATGCGCTTTCGCAAGTTTTTTCTGAACTCACTAATGGTAATTATATGCTGGGTAGTGTCTAATAAGGCTTTGGAACATTTTCAGGATTTTCCTCCTAGAGAATGTACTTCAGTTAGCTGAGCTGAGCACTGGTGCCCAATCCTTTCATTTATCTCTGTTTCCGCGTCGGCACCCCACGTTTACGCTATGTTGTCAGTCTTTAGAAAGCCTAGTAGACGTTCGCACTCTGTACGAAATAATGACAACCAGATTCGAATGGTTGTGTTGGCTGCCGTAACCTATACTGCACACCAGCCCTTAGCCCTAGAGCTTGAGAGAGAGTAGACACCTCCAATGCTTCGTAAATCCAATAGGTGCCTACTTGGTTTTGTCAGTATTTTCGGATAACCAAGCTAAATCTTAGCTGTGAAATCGCTTGCGGTGCCCCGGATAGGTGAAATTCCTCGTGATAACTACAAGAATAGCTGACTTACCTAGGCCACCGAGACAAGCAATTTCACTGAAATATTTCCAGGTTTTCCAAATGTATCGTCGTTTAACCTGACTACTTCTAGGCACGATGTTCCACGAAGACTCCATGCCTATTAGGCTATCTCAGCACTAAATATTTGGGCAAGTGGGGGGTATGCTTGAGTCCTATTCTATAGGAGAGTACCATCGTCAGTCGCCTCTTGTTTTTTTACGGTGACGTCATTTAAAAATTCCTGTTGCCTTCCCGCTAAGAATTCATTGGTATAAGCCTTTAAAGACGTCAATTTTTCCATTTAACTTTCCTGCAGCCTCCGACAAATTCTGCTTCGTCTAGTGGCTATGGCACTCGCCAGCTGATCTATAGGTTGCGTAATCGAATCCCGACAGCTACGGCTGCATTTCAGTGGGGGCGAAATGTTGAGGTCCGTATGCTGTTCAATGTCAGTGCATGTTAAGTAACCCCAGACGGTGGCAATTTCAGGAGACTTCCTCTACGGCGTCTCTCATATTCACAGCTGGTTTTGGAACGTTAAACCCCAAAATGAATCATCAATCCGACAAATTCTCGTCATGTGGCTAGGAACGTTAAGGGTGCACGTGCTGTGGCAGCTCACCATACTAATGCGCTTTCCAATTATTGCAGCAAGTATGCAAATGTGTCATATGTGCACAATGTGCCGCATACATGGGTTCAAGTTGGGTAAAGGAATGGAGCCAAGGTTAGCCGAACTTGTTGGGGGAGTTCGTTCATACTGGAGCGGGAGAGAATCGCATGGGCACTATGGAGACATTTTACAAACGTACCCTAGAAATGTAGGTAAGGCTTGCTTACTACATCCACGCACAAAGACTGGAGCAGCGAAAGAACACACTTAAGAAGCCGACGAGCGCTTTTATCTTTGCCACTGAGAACGACTAGCAGGTTCCACCACGCAGTCGACGAAATACACGTCCATCTGGAGTGACTCTTAAGCCGCTTGTTTGGCCCTTTCTCGGGCACGTTTGTAAAATGCTTCCATCAGGTCTTTGCATTGGAAGGATATATTTGCATACCAGGACGGGCAGCCTTTTCGCCATGCTGAAAAGCGAAGAATGTCAAGGAGAAGCCCGTCGCGGAGTGCAGAGTCGTTCACTTTGGAAATGTCCACAGAAGCCTCTCCTACTAATCGCTGTAATGTTCTCGTAAAGTGCGACAGCGTGTCAGGTAAAACCGCCGACTCTTACTGCTTAAAATTACCTACAGGCGCAAATAAAAGTGCAACCAAATATAGGGGCAAAATATTTTCGCCCAAGTCGTTTGCCCTAAATTAGAAGAAACCAAGCACCTGCCAAAACGTTCGCTAGTGCCCAAGATAACTGTAAAATGTCGTATATACTCATATCTAAGCAGCGGTTGCCGTTTGTATGGCAGTGCTCTATTCCTTGGTAATACTAAATTCACGTGGACACCAAACCGGCGCACTGGTGGATGTTGGCACAACATATCTCTCCGCGAGGATGGCTTGCACTGAGGGCATTTCAACCTGAGCTAGTTTCAGCTACGTGGTTGACGCTTGTATGTTTAAAATTATATTCCTAGAAACTGTTTAGTTAAAACGAGCCGAACTAGTACAATCTTGCTGTACTTTTGCAAGTATGTGCCATTATCTGGAATGCATTCTGATATTGTTACATTTTTATCTTGCGATCACCAAGTATTGCCACATGTAAGGCACTATCGTGCCGTATTCAGCTGCCTTTGTCAACGTTAAGATAGAATATGGAGCCACGAGAACAGCTGCCAGGACTGAAGCTGCTCCAACCCTGGTCTAACTGAACATTGCGCTGCCGCTGTGGCACTCTAGAGGCATATGTTTAGCATTGTGTTGACCACCAGAACGCTACGTAGCTATTGTGACAACCAGAGTGCCCAAAAGGTAAATATTTTCTTGTTGTGTCGACGCTCACGACACTCGAACATCGCAGCGCTTGGCGGGTCCTGAGCTGAGTGAACAAAACGAATTTGTTTCGTGATCGTGTGCTAGACATTTCAACGTAAACCTCGCTGTGAGCGACAGTGTGCTAGGAATCCGAAAACTAAGTGAATGTGTTCATGAAGGAAATAGAAACTAGCAGCTTTGCTCTGGTTCTTGAATAACGCAGGGTGCGAGTCCTGCAGGTCAAGGCGACTCCTACAGGGCAGCATCAAGGGAGTGCACATACGCCTGTAGGTGAAGTAGACTGATCCGATGACCAGCGCAGAACCAACGAAGAGGAGGTAGCATGCGGCGCACGTAAAAACCAGGGCATTTGGTATGATGGGCTTCTGGGTGAGCTCGTACAAGGCCTGTTCCCTGTACGGACAGAGAACAATATTGTAGTTGGTCAGTAAAAGCATCTCTGACGTCAAACATTATTTAAGGAATACAGCAGCTCATCCACAGCTTACCCAACTATGTGACCATGTCTTCATTTTAGTACGCTTCATGGGCTGTTATCGTCGTAACGGTGCCGAACACCTTAACTAGAACTTGACAAACCTTGAGGGTTAATTAGTGACGGTCCATCACTAGCCTCGCTAAAAACCAAGAAAAACAACTGTTCGATTGTGTAGTGCTTCATTATTTAAATTTTAATGTGTCCATGCAAAATTGTTCTGCAAAGCTTTCAAAGCAGTCACTTCAGAGCGTGTGCTACTCATGCCAGTCATCTGCTTCTGCGATGATTTTGCGGCTGTGATGTGTCTGCGCTCGTTCTAGTCTAAACGTAAAGACACGACATGATGGGCATTTTTGAAAACGCCTTATACAGACAGCCGTTGTAGCTTTCAACCAGTCACGCTTTGGTATATCTAACGAAAGACACGTGTGCTTTCTCTAAAGCATTTGAACGTTTTTATTCTTGACGGAGCGAATGGAAAGCGTAATAAACAAGACGCTCAAACAGTCAGAACAACGGGCCTTGTAAAGCGCCGCATCTGCATCGTTGTTGAATGCGTTCATCTTTGCTCGGAATATAACGATGCAGCTTAGTTAATAATAAAAGCTGACTGATGGTTGTAGTAAAGACTCGAGGCAAATTTTCATCGTAGTCGAGGATAAATGCCTGATTATTTGGCTTGCTACTACTGTCACCGCTTCGGCGCTTCCAAGCTTTGCGATTAACTGAGACCCAGGAAACCCACTGAATCCATCAAGTCGCTCCTGAGCGTGCTAGAGCATAGCTCCTGCAGTTTCTACAAAGCTGCACTTGCGTCAAAGTAAAAGGCAACGCTGAGCCGATCCGTATCGCGATCTTGGCTTGTAAAATGCTTCGTATATATCTTCGATGTCACTTAAGTATCATTAAGAACGCGGAACTGACAAGGAGGCCAACGCAGCTGCTTACAGATTGTGCCACAGCAGACGTCTGTGACGCAACGCCACGCAGCAATTCCTCGCGCTCTGCGTTCCCATTGAGCCAGACGTGCGCAAATTGCAAGCTCATCTTCCCATCAAGCATAGTCGCCGATGTCACGAGAAATATGCACACACCGGTCGACCACAGCCACCAGAGACTGGGCGGCCAGCACATCTCCTTGGGTTATGGGAGTTTCTGAACGGGTGTTTTTTTTTTAACCGTATCAGCACACAGAATAGTAGCAAGGACGAATGGGATCAAACATCCACCAGTACGTCTATAATAATTCTCGAATATATAGCAGCCGTTCTTAAAATTAGCGCATATCGGTGTTTTCTTCATCCCGTTATTACAAATAACACTAAATGCACCGATACAACATTTGTAGAAAATAAACACTCATCTTATTCGCATTAGTTTTCAGAAGCAGCGTGCGGTTACACTATACCCTATAAAGCGGCGCTCCCCGAGCGGCAAAGAGACGTTATGTAGTTTCTCCGTTATAAAATGCACCAATGGCAATGAAATGTATTCTACGCTTACGCAAATTTTGTACTTACTTCGATGATGATAGCATTTCAAAGAGATGGAAATTATCAGGAAAAAATATGTGGGCTTATGAATAAAGCCTGTTTCATTAGGGAGATTGAATAAAATATTGCACCACTCGGTTCCATATCCCAAATTTTCGAATATCAGCGCAGCCTTAGTGCGTGGAATTCGTCTAAAGCACGAACAATTTTATTTGCCATCGCAAAAGACAAAGATTAAGTGCGCACCCCAAGCGGACTCGCCGACGACTCAAATGCGCCGCCGTGGCATCAAAGGAACAACCTACCCATTCAAATGCGCTTTGCACGGCAAGCTCGTACTCGTGAGTTCTACCGCCTGAGTTAGTGTCTGCTGAAATGTGCCTTACTAAAGTGAATCTTCTACTTGGCTGAATTGTGAAGCTCGCGATGTTCCCAAAAGCATCAGGACGCCAACAGACTGCACTGGAAACAGTGCACGCGCACCTGTTTCTTCTATTTGGCTTTGAACAATAAGACAAAGTAAAAACAAAATCATAGGCTAAAAATAAAGATTCGTCATCTGGCTGCGGATTGTATCCACCCCCGTGTTGCGAAACCATCAACGCTAAGCCATGGTTCAGCCACTGTCGCTTTTAGGGGCGAAGCTCCTTAAGGCGTGGGTCGTGCGTCCCCTGTAGTAGGTAGCCACCGGCGCGTGCCTGCCGGGAGGCACGCACGCGCCGAGGGCGAGCGCGTGCCTCTCTCTCTCTCACACTCTTCCATCTGCTGTCTTGTGAGAGAGAGACAGAGAGAGAGAGAGAGAGAGCGAAAGGCGCGCGTTGATGGAAACGCTCTTTCTTAAATGAACGCTGTACCAGCTCGCGAAGAAAGAGAACGCGCCCTCACCCGCAAGAGACAACGTTGGCGCAGGCAGCGTCTCCTGCGAGTTTGTTGAATGAGAAATACCGACTGCTCGCGTTGGAGAAGCGTTCACCGGCAACCCATATATATATATATATATATATATATATGCACTGGATCTTGACTTGCAATGAAGTGCCTGTGGGAGGTTTCACTTGTGCATAGTTGAACCGTGAGGATTCGTAGCATGCGCGTTAACTAAATTTATCCGGAACTCGGCACGATCTACGATGAACATCCCGAGCTTCGCCCACTCATCGTCATTCACTCCGTGGATATGCTGTGAATTTTTTTCTTTATTTTTTTGTATTGACGCACACACACACACACCACGCTTTTCTTGCCCCCATTTTGATAAGCGAAGTTTGAAAAATAAAGCTGTGGAGTATTGCTTCACGTTCCGACTGCAGCCCCTAAACTTCGACAGATATCATTCCAGCGCGTTCCATGTTCTGTTGCTCCGTGAATGGGTGTGAACATTAATTGATTAATTGATTGATTTGTGGGGTTTAACGTCCCAAAACCAGCTCTGATTATGAGAGACGCCGTAGTGGAGGTCTCCGGAAATTTCGACCACCTGGGGTTCTTTAACGTGCACTGACATCGCAGAGCACACGGGCCTCAACATTTCGCCTCCATCGAAATGCAGTGGAAGTATAGAAGAAACGAGCACCCTCAATTTTCTCTCCATCCGCGGTGCGACTTTAAAAGTCGCGGACAGCTCTTGAGTAGTTTGTCCATGTTGCTTTTCGTTCACTGAAACGTATTTTTGTCTCATGACGACGGGAACACGCTTTCGCGTTTTTCATTACTATTCATTCAGTGAATGTGACAACAGCAACGAGAATAGACCCAAGCGCACCAGCTAACGGCGATACGATCTGCAACCACATGTTAACAGCTCTCAACAGTTTGTTTCTTAAGCAACTTTAGAATTATAGACCAGCTGAAACAAAAAAAAAACATATACATTGCCGTTAACAAGCAGTCTTGCACGCCGTTTTATCGTTGTTCATGAAAAGTACTTGTGCAATACGCTGGTTTATTCTGACCGTGCACGTAGCGACCGTTCCGCGGCCGCACCGCGTGCGAGTACTCCAAATAAGACGGCGGCAGCGCTGCTTCCGGAAACTAGGGCATGCGCAGAACGTGCGGTGAGGTCAGTCTACTGGGTAGAACGTCCGCAGAGGCAAGAATATACGTTGCAACACTACAATATACTCACACAAGTATCTGGGCTTCGATGTCCTCCAAGGAAGGTTCAACCGCGCCGCCTGGCACGGCACCGGGAACAGCACCTTGAGCAGGCGCAGGGGGGGCGACGGTTGCGGGAGCTGCAGCTGGTGCTGCAGCTTGTGGTACGGCCGTGCCAGCTCCAGGGGCTCTGGGAGTGAGCATAGGCGGCCGTGGACCCCTAAGCGCAGAGGCGGAAGATCCGTATGCACTTGTACGCGCCGGCCAGGGGCTATGGACTGGCGCCTGGCCATGGCAACGGCACGAGCGACGGCGATGGCTGAACCGCCGCGGAGGGGCCCTGCAGGTGAAGGGGCCATCGGGCCTGGGTGTTGCCCGGCGCCGTGCGGTGGTGGCTGACGCATCAGGCGAATTGTTGTGGCGCTGCTGCTGCAAGCTATGCAAGGCGACGAGAACCTGTAGACAGGCAAGCTGGTGGATATCGTTGAATCTCTGCCAAGATCCTGTGCTTGCGTCGGTGCTGTCGCTTCTCCTCTTCTTCCTCTTCTCCTGCGGCGACTGATTACAGTATGACACGCGCTTAGCTTTCTCGTTCTTCGGAAATTTTGCTAATACGTCTAGTGGGGAAGGTGTCTGTACCCATTTTCGTGGTTAACAATAACAGCAGCAGTAGCAGCAGCAACAGAGAATCGGCAACCAAACTGATACCCGTAAAGCCCTTTCACTGATTGTCGTTTGTGGCACGCTCGCAGCATTTTCCCCTATGAAACGAACATAGAGCAAGGCGAGGTAAATGATACAGGGGGCGAAACGGGGTATTTAAGCTTCACTGCCACCATTCCTAACACAAAAAGTGCCTTTATTTTCTTTTTGTTGCATCAACAGGCACAGCCAAATATATGTTCCTTTTTATTAAAAAAACGCACGGTTGTGACTGATCTCACAACTTGCCGAGAAGTGGGGTACGCTTAAGGTTCGTTTTTAAGAGTCGAACACGATAGCGTTATCGTGGTCCGTTCGCATTGCATTTCCATTCCGCTTGCTGTGAACTGCATTACGCTGGTGACTTTTTCGGTGGAGGCGAATTGATGAGGGCCGCATACTGTGTAAAATCAGTGCACGTTAAAGAACCCCAAGTTGTCACTATTTCTGGTGCCATCCACTACGGCGAGTCTCAGATATCGTGGTTTTAAGAAGTAAACCCCAAGAAATTATTACACAGCTGGCTTCCGATTTCGCAGATGGCCTTCGAGCCCACACGGAATGGACGCGATATCAATCGCACGGTGGATGCGCACTGCGGAAGTAGAATATGTCTGCTGCACTGGTTTTTAAAGGAACTGATTACCGTCCTTCATCGCTGTTCCATTTTTGATCTCAATAGGAAGCGTACCTTTCGAAGTGTCCCAGCGTGCAGTGGTTTCTCCAGAGACCGAGTAGAAATTACTAAACAGATTTTTTTTATCTGCGAACTCGCTCCTTTTCTACATGTAAAGAAGCCGAAAACACTGGGCGCGATGCGTCGTTCTCTTCTCGAGCAATCCTTTTGGGCGCAGGCGGCTTCCTGTCAACAGGAACCGGTTCCAAGGAACGACATTCCAGAGGTGACGAGTATGAGAGGCGAGGGAAGGTTGGCTCGCTGTTGTGCGCCTCGGACATGCAGCGCCACACGCGCCAGTACAGGCAGACGAATTCAAAGGCAGAGCCACCTGCGCCACCGCGAAAGCAGCAAAAAGAACGAATTGCTCTTGCACCTTATAAAAAGGTGTCCTATAGTGTGCAGTACACTTGTATAGCATAAATAACTGTTTTTCAGGAGGATACGTATGCCTGCGCGGGTTTGTTCTGTTAAACTTAGAAATTGACAAAAACGCCGTTGGGTGGCGCTAGAGGCATTTTTTGCACCACTTTTAGACGGCAATTAAAAACACAATTCCATTTTTGTGCCGTAAGAGCGTGCTCGTTCCCGTAAATGTGATGCAGGATCTTCCCGTTTTTACCACAACCTAAAAAAAAAAACGCTTCCCGAGCCGTAGACAGTCCCCTTAAATAAAGATAAAACAGTGTTTTTTCGGAACTATAAATATACCAGCGTGTGTTATGTGGGGAACAGACCTATAGCGCACATTTTACTTCATGGTGAAGCCTGTAATGTCGATATGGGCAGAATGCGACCATGTGACTTGACTACGAATAGTAAACACCCGCGCAGCATGGCCTCTATGGCTGTTCTTTTGTGCAAGCTATACCACACTCAAATAACTAATGAGTGTCAAGGGTGTTTAAAATAAGAGAGTGAAATTTCCTAATACAAGCGCCGCCAAATGGGATCACCGAAATCAAAATAGGAGTGTCGTGGTTCCGTAATCCACAAGCACGCAGGAACGGATCCCCATGGATGCACGACATCGCACTCATCCGCAGGGATGATAATGCTCCAGTTTTCAACTATCTCATCGCAAGGTAAGCCTCACAAGGACGACGCGCGTTCCGGCAGTGACTCCTCCGATGTGCAGACTACCCTCACGGAAATTTTCCATTGTCATGGGCATTTGGGCACTGCGTAGCACCAAGTGTGTACGTACGCAGCAGCTTTGATAGCGCCGTCGGCTGAATTTCGTGCCAATCATTGCAGACTGAATAATGCTGCAGCGGTCGTGTCGCCTTTCGACAAGTGCGAACAGGTCACACGCAACGATAGTTAGCTTGTACCAAGTGCCCTTATGCCTCATTTCGTCTTTCCGTGTGCAGTGAGAAAAACGAATATAGCCGGAAGGAGAGAAAGCACCTTTGTTGCAGCTTGACAAAGCTCTTACCACACGTACGGCAGCAAAATGACGTACAGGAAATAAACCATACAGAGAAGTTTTTTTTTTTTACTTTTACAACTTCATAATTTTAAGTCGACCATTTCACGGCATGCAGTAGGATTACATGAGGTATATTAATGATAAATTCTTAAAATACAAGAAATATGTAATAAGGCATCCACGAGTGATACTGCTAGCAGTCAAAGTTGTTGTTGTTTTTTGTTGTTTTGTGGGGTTTTACGTCCGAAAACCAGCTCTGATTATGAAAGACGCCGTAGTGAAGGGCTCCGGAAATTTCGACCACCTGGGGTTCTTTAACGTGCACTGACATCGCACAGCACACGGGCCTCAACATTTCGCCTCCATCTAAATGCAGCCGCCGCTGTGGGGATTCGATCCTGCGACCCTCGGATCAGCAGCCGAGTACCATAGCCACTAGACCACCGTGGCGGGGCAGCAGTCAAAGTTAAGGAACCGTGAAAGTCAGCACCAGCATTCCGTAGGTGCCAGAAATACGCATTTTCTGAAGGAGCCCGTAACTGATGGGAGTAACGGATTCTTAGTTCTAAGTGGCACGCTTGCCCCTGGTCCAGTGATGTGAGATAGGTACACTCCCTAAATTTGCGGAGACTGATTTAATTTTTTTTTTTTGGGGGGGGGGGGGGGGAGGTGGCCGTTTTCGACATTCTGTAGACAGCACAGTCTACTACAAAGACCGACTGTTGACTGCTCAGAGTACACATCATACGCACAGGTAGCTCTTTCCGTGATTTTGAAACTACCTAATGGTATAGATGGCCTATTTAATGGTATAGCTGATTCCAGTCTCCCATAGGGGCGGTATAAAGACAACTAAAGCGATGCAGGCTACTTGGTGTTCAGTTGAGGTGACGGCTGAGCAGAATGCTTGGATTACTTTATTTCACCGTTTGCTTACAAGCTAGTCCTTGCTTACGCGCTTGGTATCAGCCACGTTGACGTGTTTCGTAGATTGAAACAAAATAATAGCAACAGAAATACAATCCTGTGGGGGTTGTCCCAGCTTTTTTTTATCAACGGGATGCTGCGTCAGTGCGCTGCCTTACTCAAACGGCGAGGGTGCGAAGCTGTCTGCGAACCTCTGATCCTGGACGCTCAACCGTACTGTCCAGATTTGGCGTGCAGCTCTATGCGCTCATCACCTATCGACAAATGTCACTGTTCGGTCCTGGACTTATGGAACTCGGACCTTGGAGCTCTATTTGCTTATTGCGACGAAATGGACTGATGAACAAGCGCAGTGCTTTCGCCCCACTCTCCCTCCGCAGCATTTCGCGTTGCATCCATGAGGCCCATGACTCTTTCATGACGACTGGAACCGACGAATTGTTACATACCTCAGCAGTCTCTTTCTAATATTCTTTTCAACAGAATCGAGAAAAACACGAGTCAGAGGTAGTGACAATATGGTCGAGTCTGCTGCTACATTTCTTCTGTCAATTTATATCATCAAGCACGTCAAACTCTAATTAAAGCGTGCGCTGCTAATGGGGAAGCACGACTAAGGAAATACAAAACAAAAATACACGTTTACAGGGCACGTACCATAACCTAGCTTGCGCTGCCACTGCGCTACGCCGTCTGCGCAAGCCTAGGAGTTCTTAGAGTTAAAGTATCGTTAACCAAGAACGGCCTACATTCAACAGCGAAATTTTGGATTTGTCCCATTCAGATGCGAGAGAGAGAGAGAGAAACATTTTATTGATGACTCCGGAGATGTTAGCCTGGTTAATGGCTAACATCATAAGCTTCGTTACCGTTATTCTTTCCTCAGAACTATTCTAAACGGAAGTGCATGAAGAAGTTCGGATTGGGATGCGCTGATATTAAGAGAACAAATTACCTTTCCTTTGTAGGGTGCCAAATGTGCCCAATGGACGGCAGTGGTGTACCGGGAAAGGCACCTCATGGGGGGTTTATGCAGACTTGGGGCGTGCAACTTATGAGCCAAACGTATCGCACGTCTAACAAGCACATCACAAAGGGTGGACAAGACCAAGGCTGGTATGAGGCAGCAAACGTCCTTTTTATTTCCGTCTTTCTTTCGTTTTTCATGGCTCATATGCTCATGGCTCATATGCGCCTATCCAATGCGGTGCCCATCTACGTGAGCATATCTCATTTTTATTATTTACCCTAACATTTAAGTGACTCCTTTCTGCACAGTAGAACTTGCCGTTGGGCGAGTAGGTTCATGCTTGAAATGGAAAAAACGGAGCGCAAAAAACGACACACGAAGAAGGAGGATACACAGAGGGCTGTGTGTAGCCTCCTTCTTTGTTTGTCGTTCTTTAGTGCTCCATTTTTTCCGTTTGATTCTTTTCTACACAATGTTCTGATATCACATCCACTTCAGAAAATTCTCAATTTATATTTTTCTTTACATTTACTTCTTAGCAAAGTGTTTCTTTCTGAGTTCGTAACAACGTGTCCTTTATGACACCCTATGTAAGGTTCTAGCCTCTCTATTCAATCCCCTGTATCGCAATAGTGCCCCAAATAACGACAAATTTATTAAGATACCTCGTCCACCAACGCGTGCTCGGGTTATCTTCAGTGTTAATGATCAATACAACACCATTGGTTCGCCCACATAACTCAAGACCTTTCTCGCTGCGTTGCACCAATCTCTAACCTGTTAGAAATACTCCCTAGAGAAGCAGCTGCGCAGCCCTGCAGTACGAAATCAACACTCCTCTTCGAGCACAACTTTATTTGTTAACGCAAGTTCAAGGATTACCTCGCACACTATTTAACATTGTGCAATGGCCCACTGACTCTCTTTAATCGAATATAGAGAACGTGGTGTGGCCTAGTTATGCAAACCGACCTGTCATCCTTGCGACTCGCAGTGATTCTCTGCTTCTTGAGCCTAAGGTCAGCAGAACACATCAAAAGACTTCAAAAGTTCAACGGTGTATTGAAACCAACCACAAAAGCATGCGTGCCTCGCGTTCAACGCTAACTATATACATGCTGCAAACAACACAAGAAATAATTCAAAACATACGATCTATCGACTAGAAACGCTGATGTCATCAAGTTTCTCACGGCTCAGAATAACCTTGAAACAAAGCGATTACACTAGATGAACGGCAAGTGATTATGAATTTCTCGACATAAATAATGATGGCTAAGTGTAAAAGTGAAAAACTGTGCGCTCCAGCAAACGCTTCTTAGTGGAGGCCCTGCTGAAGTGCTTTTCCCGTATTAGCTAGCAGTGCAGCTAAATCCTGAGGATACATAGCACAATCTTATTTAAGTCATTTCAGTGTGCAAAATTTTGTCTTCGTCTCGCGGGTCTTGGCTTTCAAGTAAGGATTGATGAAGTTGTCCATGAAGCTTGCAACTCGCGTGAAGACCATGGGCAGCGTCGAGTCACCGCACTTTGGTGGACCCCCAGAAAGGACCCCCTGCAAGAACCAGTGACCGCCGATGTTCTGCATGACAGGTGCTCCACTGTCTCCCTTCAGGAAGAAAAAAAAAAAGCAGAGTGATGCGTTGTGTTACAGTGCAGGAAAGAATACAATCGTGTATTGTATAGCAATTAAAGTACTTCTGTGACATTTAACTGATATAAGCCAGTGGGTGGCCAGCATTGCTTACGATATGTCCACCGCAAGGACAGGTTTAAAATTACCCTTACGAGCAATAGTAGCGTTAAGTGATTTTTTTTTCTTTTTGCTATCAGGGCCCTTGTGTGAATAGCCAGTAACAATTACATCGCACTCAAAGAGGAATTGCAATTTTGTATCATGGAATACAAATTCTGGTTTTGGAGCGTTACTTGTGGTTCAGTGATTGAGTCAATTCCACCGCTTTTGTTGCTTCACTATAAGCAAAAGTTTCAGCGGACTTGACTGCAAGGATCTCATTATTTTGGCACCATAGTTGTGTTCCCACCACAAACAAGAATCGAACATTAGGTCTGAGAAGAACTCCAAAGCTTCCGGGCTACATAAGGTAGTAGCGTGCTATTTGGTTACCAGGAATAAATTGTCGGATCGGGCGGACCGAACCAAACAGCAGTATTCGACGCATCACATGATCCTACTTAGGTTCTATCTAGCTGACATAATCTACAAATTATCGGTGGCAGAGTGCGCTATGAACACAGTACTTATTTTTACATGACACAGCCACCGTGACCGCTCTCCGCGCTTCAGAACTGTCGCTACTCCTCGTAATGTGCTTCCATGGGAACGGCTTATTTGTTATCGCTCGAAGTCTAATAAAAATTTGTTCGAAATTCGCGATGTCATGAAGTCACGTCTTGTTCGCCCCGTCATCCTGCTCTCATGTTACTCCTTTTGTTATTAGTTACCTGCTTGCACGAGCTCCTTCAATTTGCATTTTATGAGGTGGATCACAGCCCGATTGCTTCTTCAGAGGTTATCTAAGAGCAGCGTTTTTTTTTACGCATACTGCATCTCGCTCTCAGTTTTTAAAGGACCCTGGAAGATTCTTAGAACACAGAATTGAAGGCTTCTGCAAACATGTAAGCCAAACATTACTGCAATGCACGCATCAAAGAAGTTGGTTTGGCTACAAACGCGGCTAGAAAGCTCCCGCTCTTCATTGAACAAAGGACGTCACTGGACCCACCAAATAAGTCGCCAGAGGCAGAGAGGCCATTTGCTGAATTCAAAAACGCGTAAAGGCCATCTGCGTTGCTTCACTTGTTATTTTTCTATTAGACAAATAAATAAAATCTGAGTATCTCTTGTGAACAGCAACGAAAAAAGTCAAGCGGAGTAGTCGGTGCAGGAAGTGACGTCATTTGCTGAAGGAAGGTCGGGTGCTTGGACATCGTTTTCGAAATCAAATTGCAAGTTAGTGGGTGAGTGCAACGAAACGATATTGGCACGCAGATTCCTGGACGACTAATCTGCCCCGTTTTCTGAATATTTGTGAAAGCAGGACCCTTTTAAATTGGGTTTGTGGATGTTTAACGATAGCGATGTCACACTCGATCAAACAATGTCAAGTCCTTTTTGTTCTGTTACTTCCAAAAGTTCTTACCTCGCAGAGTGAGCCACCATCGTGCGGAGCGCACAGCACTTCATCGGAGAGCGTAATGTCGAAGTATTTCAAGCACTTGTTCTTGCTTAGAAGGCTCAGCTTCAGTTCCTTGAGCGACCTCCTTGAGCGACGGAGTCCCTTTCCTGCGTAAGGAGCAAACCACCAATTATTTCCATTATCATTAATGTACCATGTTTTCGTGCGGATGATGTTAGTAATGAAGAAACGAGTACTTTGGAACAATGAACAGTAAGTGCGACTCTTCATTGTAGATATCGATTCCTTGTCTTTGTTGACATTCCAGTGTATAGGTGCACTTTGTTAAAAAAAAACAATAGCTCCTTTTTACTAAACGAATACAAGATTTCCAACTGAGAAATAAACGTCCGCACGACAAATGTAGGTAACCAATTCATGAACTGGCATTTAAAAAAAGTCGCTCCGGTTGCGTCATAAAAAAGCGAATTATCTCTGGAGAATAAAATACCCCTCCCAGTCTTACTGCGGTCATTGGGGACCCCGCCCGCGACCCGTATACATACGAACAGAAGCTCCTCCCACTGACCTAATTAAGCATTTTTATGTAGTAAATACCTTTAAGAAGCAAGAAAGTAATATAAGAATGTGTAGTAGTTACGATAGACGCGTAGCTGTGCTGGAGTATGACGCTCAAGGAAGTCGTACGTACTTGGTCGTGCAGTCCATCCCGTCGTGTACGCTTCGGAATCTGTCGGAAAAGTTTCCTTTCGGTACGGAAGGCAGATCGGACTAATGGCACTTGTGAAGTTCACGGGTTCCGCGAGCGTTATGATGGCGATATCGTTGTCCTGTAAGAAAGAAAAAAATCAGCCACTGTGTGAGCGATGTTGAACCAAACTTTCAGCTTATTCCTTAGGTGTATGTTCAAATGCTTTAAGTGGATTTTAGAACTTAGGTGACGTTTGGTCAAATATAATGTGTTCTGACATATGCAGATTGCTCTGATGCTCATTATCGTCAGATATTTTGAGATATGAGAATATTATGTTGTTAGAAGAACAAAATTTAAATCTTCATTACATAGGGCATGGGTTCAAGTAAGTGTACTTCGTACGACGAATTTCTCGGTTACTAAAAATATGCGAAATTTCTCCAGCAGAAATTGGTGCCGCAGGATGTTGGATATTAGCGAGATCAGCTTGTTCGTGTGTACACACGATAACTCTAGCTTAAAAGCGACAAGTGCACGGACTAAAGATCAGAAGCGTTCCTTTCTACAAAGGTATGCCCTTCAATGTTCAGGCGTAGCTGACAGCATGCATAAAGATAGGTAAAATCCTGGTTACATCCGCATTATTGTCCGGCCAAAATTACGGTGATATGTGCGACGCTCAAGCTGGTTAGAACAACTCGCGTAAATATTTGCAGGCAATGTTGCAGAGTTGGCTTGACATTAAAAGTTTGTTGGCAATATTTTATGAGGCAACATGTAGAAAGTAGCGCCAAATAGAAACGGGAGCACAGTTGCGTATGAAAAAGGTATTTTTTCTCACAAATCAACGAATAATACTGAGCCGTTCCACCTTCTTTCGGAAGTTTTATGTTTAATGTAAATTATGTAAACCTTTGTTGAAATAATATGGCCTACGGCTTGCATTACACATGAGAGGTCACTGACAACATCAACATGCATAGCTCTACCTAAAGAAGCAACAGTGATGATGATTTTGCAGTGACAAGCAGGGTACCCGTGCGCTTTCCCGATAAATTCTTGTTTGTCAAATTGTGGCACAACATCAAATAACGTCCTCGAAAATTTATGTTTCTGTGTCTTTTTGGCCAGTTTTACATACACAACTGATATGCGAAATCTAGCATTTGAGAAACTAATTTTTTCAGTTTTCTGGAAAACGCGCTGAGTAGAAGAATACGCGCATATATTTGCGCGATACTTTAAGGTGAATAGGTATTCCCGCAGTATTTCATAAAGTACCGCCACTGGAAACCATACATTACGACGATGGTACGCATTTTCGCAGCAATGTGGGATCGAGGCTATGGTCCAGTTTGTCCTTTTATCGGGCGACATTTTTATCTTAGCGTAGCAAGCCAGAGTCAAACAAGGATATATGTGTCCTTACTGAGCGTATTGAAGGTGGGCTAGCGAGGCCTTTGAGTTTCGAAAAATTCTAGACCAGTTACTTTCAAAATCCCTCGCCATCAGGGATTTTCCTGCATGTGAAGCAGCGTTGTGGTGCCGCGGCAGTGATAATTTCTACGAATAATAAAGCTTCCTTGATTGACCAAGATTTCAAATACGAAATTAGCCTGTGAAAGCCACAACGGGCTTCAATGGCAGAGCCGATATGTAGCATTTACAGAAATGAATATAGTGGGCTACACAGAAAATGCAGGTGCGTTCATTTTCTTTTCTTGTTTTGTAGAATTTAGGTGGGTTCATATGCAAAGAAAGTAACAAACAAGAGGTGCAGTACGTGGCTTTTTGAAACATGTAACAGCTTTGTATTATGGATCAAAATGACCGGGATTTCTTGTACCATTGCGTTTGTGAGGATGATTCTAAGAAGGAACATTTATATACAACCTGTCCTGCTTCGCAGACAAGCGAAAAATTCGCGCTACGGATATTGTAGGTCTTATGCGACCTACTCCATTTCTCTGTGTTTGTCGTTTCTTTTAATCTTTGAATTTATTTGTCGCACATTACGGATGCCGCAACTGAAGCGATGGCACTAGATTTTCTACCATGGGCCGAATTCACAAACTTCTCTTTCGTAAGTGCTCATTTCTATTTGTGAGACGTCTTCACAAATGATAGGTCCAGCGTTAGGATTGCCTCGAATATTCACTTCTGAAGTTTCTTGTCGTAGGATGTGTTTGTGAAACGAGCCATTCAGTTTCTTTTTGGCAGTGATTCATGATTGCATGTTTTTACAAGATAAAGTCCAATTACTGTCAATAGCCGATGCAGATGTTCACTTACGCTGCCGGAGTAGTTTTGATGGATGCACATTTCTTTCACTGACATGGCGAGTTCACCCTTGTCGAGTGTGCTACGTCGCCGCGACCCTAAGTGAACTCGTATTCCATCGCTCGTCCTTTTCCTGAAAGAAGCAGAAAAGTTAGCGTTGTCGGCTCTTCGTCAATGGCGAAAAAAAATAATATACGTCAGCGCACACAAAATCTGGAGAAACACTAAGAAATTCTGTGGCAGCTTAGGATAAGCAACGAAGAGCTTCTTAACACGTTTCGGTGTTCGAATTCTAATGGTATTTGTTCTGTCAATATATCCTAACGGTGTCCGAACAGTTTCAGTCTTATGCGACGCATCAGACCTAAACCTAGAGCAATATGGTTCTCGATGCAATGTACATGCAGTCCTTGCAGTTTTATCCGTGAGGGGAGGCAGCGTTCTTCATTAATAAATGAACTGCTATCTCGCTTCGAGGATTTCGCTTCGCCTTTAGTCTCTGCTGAGCACGGTGATAATTTGGCCGACAACAGCATGGCATGGCAAGTCGGCCCCTTAAGGCTCATCTAATATCGTAAACTCAAAATAGGCCGTTTTTCTCTAAGAAAAATATGCCATTATTGTACCTCGAGTAATAAAAGAATAAGTTCACAATGTCAAACTTTGTGAGAGGTACCTGATATCTGCGTATCTCAACACACCTAAGGCGCTTACGCTTTCCCAGTGCGAGAAATACTTTCAATTTTTGTTATTTAATAGAAACCTCATCGCAGGTTCCTCAAGTGAAAAAAAAAAAACACACACAAATAGGAACAGGGAAGACGGCATCATATGAAGAAAGGCCATCGGGTATTCTTTCAAATGGTGACCTTTCGTTCGCGAATACGTAAAACCCGTTTGCATGTTAACCGTAACGTTCTCATTCAAACCTGTTTTACTACTGTTGCACACTATAGCTTCTGTAGATGAGTAGCGGGTGTCTTACTCGATGCAGTGTGCTGCGGTGAGCACGTGATGATCGCTAATAAGAGCTCCTCCGCAGTACTGCTCTGGCCGGAACTTGGCGATTGTGTGGATGGCAGCGTTCCAGGGCCACCGCATGGGCGACACTTCCGAAGATGATGGGGAGCCATCTGTGTACTGCTGGGTTCCTGTAGGCGCCGTGCCACACAGCTGGTATTCTAGTTTCAGGAAAAATGGTTCAGCTCGTTAACCATCTCTTACTCTACGTAGTAGCTTACAAACGTGCACGCACTCGGAAACAAAGCAACTTAGAAGCTGCAGGTATCAGCAGATGACAAAACCTAGATGTCTCTTCATTTGGTTTATTATTAGTTAAATGCGTCGAATATGTTGGGAGGATCACCCTTCTTTCTGTGGTAGCGTGACCAACGTGAACGTATGCAACACAATGATGCGTATTTCATAAACAGCGGCGGGGCAGATTGCAGCTCGTACGCTCAACAGATCCTCCACTTATTCGGTCTCGTGCACTTCGTTAACAAGAATAGCCCTGAGATTTTCGTCTGAACAGTACTAAAGAAAGGTCGCATATCGCGTTATCCCTCATTCGAAAGCAAACCCCCAGCAGTGATGCTTTTTTTCCAACTGTTGAAATAAGAAATTTAGTTACAAGGCCATGCATTCGCAGAAACAAGCGACGTTAAAATTTTCGTAAGATAACGTTTAGGCCAATCCTCGTGTTGAACATATCATTAGATAAGTCAGCCGAAAGCGTAGTTATAGTGCGATACCATTAAAGTGCTCACACCGCAGAAAATTCGGCATCAGCGTCGGTGTCGCCTTCCATGGCGGATATAATAATCTTCAACCACCATCGATTTCCTGACCACCAGACCACGCGAGCCCTCTGCCGTTATGGAGGTGCTTTAGTAAAGAAAGTCAAATTTCTCAGTCAAGTCGGTCAGAAAAATTGGAAGCTACGATTTAAATGAAGCATATGAACATGATAGCTTGGAATACAATTCGAATATACGAGAAATTATATTTCCGCTACGAGGAAACTAGGAAATTTCCGCCAATTTAAGGGAAATCACTGAATATAATGAATGATTTATGTGGAGGCTATGCGAAAGAGGTCCAATGGCACTAGAGCGTTCGGCTCTTAAAGAAGCTTAAGTGTCTTCAAGCATTTTGTTAAGCACCTGCTCGAAAAGCGTTGCTGACATGTGGCCCACTTGAGCTGTCTGCAGACAATTCCATTGAAAATTCTTGTACGGTAGTATTTAGTAATAGCTGCACGTTGTGTAAGCTTTCAAACGTATGAGTACAACAGCAGTTTTTCCCATTTTAGGAGACATTAACGAAGTATAAGCTCTGCAGCGGTAAAGTTAAGATGGGACAGAGGACCGAATTAGCTGCATAGGTTAAGCGACGCACACCCGCCATAGCCCAGCTATCATACTTGGCTTGCATGCGTACTCGAAAGAAGTACAGGGCATCTTGTTTTATTCAAAGAGTGTTCCACTAATCCCTCGTATTAGCAATAGCTTGAAGAGTCCACGACAAAACGCAGCAAATATTCGCACCTTGTCAGGCAAGTTATAATAAATGGTGTCATTTATTATGCATGAATTGGTCGCACCTGTGGGCCGAAAGGGGTGTACCAGCGTTACTTCAGTTTCAACATGATTTCGATTGTTGCAGAATTATGAATACTGCGCGGCTTGCGTAACGCAAATGAAACATTTCTAAGAGCTTGTTTGAGTAGCTTACTGCTAGATTACCAATTAGCGTGCTGCATTCGGCGCACTGAAGGAAAATTACTAGCAGAGTACACTATATTTCGGGAAAACATATTGAATATGGAAAAGTTCGTTCAGCGATGACTGTCCCGCCACGGTGGTCTAGTGATTAGGGCACCCGACTGCTGATCCGAAGGTCGCGGGATCGAATCCCGGCCGCGGCGGCAGTATTTCCATGGAGGTGAAACTTTGAGGCCCTTGTGCTATGCGATGTGAGTGCACATTAAAAAACCCCAGGTGGTCGAAGTTTCCGGAGACGCCCACAACCGCGCCTCTCATAATCAGAGCGGGTTTTCGCATGTTAAACCCCACAAATCAATCTACCAGCGGTGACTAATTGCGTGCCATGTGTGCAACTAAACATTAGAACAAAAACATTCGTTCGAAAATGATTAGCCGGGCCTATAAACATACCCGTAACGTCGGATTCCGATGTTATTTCGTAGAACACTGGAGTTAATATCAGCGCACTTACCTTTACGTTATCGTAGCATATCTGCGACTGTAGTATTTCTCGCACCAAGGGCGCCGTTATATCCGCACGTGAGGACGACAAAGCGAGGAAAAGTGCGAACATGTGTGTTCATGCTTGGAATCCATAACACGAAGGAAATAGTTGTTTATGAGAGAACACATATGCTGACGCAAACACAAAGAAACCAAAAAGCAAATGCTTGCTAACGGAAATGCACCCTAAAATACCAGAAAATGCACCTTGACAACAAATCGAAAAGTATGGTGCTTTTATTTTATAGAGAGGGTGTACTTGCTCCCTTCTTTCTAGGGAAAAGATTCTCGTGCGTTTAAGCTGGTCGCAGGGAAACTCTTGCAAAGGCGCTTTACAACATGCTTGGTGGCCAATCATATTTGTCAATTATAAGCGTCATCTGCTCTTAGCGGATATTGCTGCATATTTGCGTCTATTACTATTTCTGTCTTGTGAGAGTACTTTTTTTTTGACAGTCGGTACATTATGCGGCAACGGCCATCACTATTGTTATGCAACATATTGGTAACACTGCAGAACATTTTGCCACTGAAATTGGAAGAGATTAGGGTGCCTTCCGTGAATTCAGTTCCCCTTCATATCTTACGAGTGTTCTTAATCTCACCGGCCTGATGATTCAGAAGTTTTCGTTCCAATATTCGAACTGTGTCCATCGATAAAATGGGAGTGGAACAGTTACAATCTGGCGAAAACCAAGGCTTCGCTACTACAAAATTGGAAACTATCGCCACTGACGAATTTTAATATCACCTCGGTATCTTAAATGCACGGCCAAACGTACAGACGTCTTGGACACGCACCGGTTACATATTAAGCAATTTTAACTACCAGTTATCCTTTGACTGTGGCATGAATGCCGCCTGTCTTAACGTATCATGTGATGTAATTACATTAAGGCTAGACGAGATATCTTCTTTTTTCTTTTTCTGCGAGCATTGCTCGAAAGGCGACAAAAAGAAAAAAAAAGGACACCATGCTCACCGTTGCAAGCGACCAAGGGCAGAGCGAGGACGACCACGACGAAGGGAACGCTGGCTTCCATGATCCCGGTGGTGCACACGACCGTCGCGTTTGGCGGTTCGTTTCATGGTGCGGGGTTCGCCGGCCTATGTATGCATCTGGTGTGTTCTCCCCCCCTCTCCGCCCCCGGCCGTGTTTCGCCACTCGTCCGTCAGGCAGCGAACGTCCTTGGAAGATAGTGCCTCTGCAATGGCTCAACCGAAAGAAACTCTTTCCCGGGGTTCACGTGTCCGTGGAGCAACATTCCCGGTTTTAATGTCCTCCTCTTTACATCTCTCTTCGCCGCTTGTCGACGATTGGGCCGAATGCTTCTGCTGCTTTCTCTGCATTACTAATGCCTTGTAGACTTTTACTTTTCGTTTTCTATGTCTT
Source organism: Hyalomma asiaticum (assembly GCA_013339685.2). Lineage (NCBI taxonomy): Eukaryota > Metazoa > Arthropoda > Arachnida > Ixodida > Ixodidae > Hyalomma > Hyalomma asiaticum. Next base: position 92,956,932 of record CM023484.1, on the reverse strand, counting down.
TGGGGCAACAAAGAGCGTGTGTTCAGTGGACATAGTGGCGCCAAGGTGGTTGCTACGTTCTAAATGGGTGGTCCTTAGCAGGGGACACCAGACATTTGATACATTTGTTTACAGACGGGCCGCAATTCGGTTTCCGGAGACACCCCGTGTGACGCACTCGCAATTCCATGAATTCTTTTTCATCTTTGTTTTCAAGTGTCGTGCTAGGAATTACTTGTTCGGATGCGCGACGCACTCCGCGTACCGGCTGACGCCACGTTCGACTCTGTGGTGACGACGTTAAACATACTACGCACGTTGGAATTCGATTAAATGGTCATCCTAAGTGCGGGTATCGCGCTCATAAAAGCGCAAGGAGTGGACCGACGGATAACTTCCTACGCGTCCGGTTTGATAGCTTGGTCGCAAACGGATGAGCCTTTGCCACAACACTGTTGAAATTGACGTTTACCCTGCTTCAGCCTATGGAATTTGAAGAAGCCGCTCGCTTCGGTGGTTCCCCTATCACCTTTCCCCCCACCCCCTTATTTTTTTGCGGATTCACACTTCTTGGGCTGCCTTCCCAGTGCGGTTTAGTAACCGAAGAATTGCATTATCAATGAAAACTGGCGCGCTTGTATTACCATTAGCGGAAATCCCGCTCCTTTCGTAGGTGCTAGGCACCTCCGAAGAGTAATGATGATTTCATGCTGTGAAAGCCTGCACTTCAATGCATGAATTGTGCACTTAAGCTTTATATTATTCCCTTTTATTTTTGTTGCATTGGCGCGCATGACGTGTGCCATAGGAACTCAACGGAACTCAGGCACATTGCTAGGGATACCGAGTGTTATTGCACTCAACTTGAAGACTTAGTTCCCAGTTCCTGAAAATATTATTTCAGGATAATCGCGGCCTACAAATAAGGGTAATTAATGGCTACCACTTTAACCTAATAGTATGACTGGGGCTTCCGCCTTAAGTAAAGTTGCATGTTACGTAAATACGCACGTTGTTCGCCCCTGAAGCGATTCAGTTTGTGAGCGGAAAGAGCTTTTCGAATTTCGCAGTAGTTGTGTGAAAAAAAGAATATGTAAAGACCGTAGGAACATTTTTGTTAGCAGTCACTGCAGTTAACTGATGCATGACAAAAGCACGTGCACACACCTACTCCCACTCCTTTTGCATGCACCTGTGTAGGACTTGCACCTCCAGAATTCCACATCTTTAAGAATAGGTCTGTAAAACCATGTGCAGGCCGCTGTGAGAAAATATGTAAGCAAAAAAAAAAAAAGAAACCTGAACTTTCTTCCAACCTTCCTGCAGTGTCAACCCCACACGTACGTATCTGAGCTCTTCTTAGTCGCTTTGAAGATTTCCTAGCGAAACTGCTTGTAAATTGAATTCTTAACTTAAAATCATATTGAACTGAGCAACAACTACTCAGGGCTGGAACAATATAGGCAACATAAACAATCAAGAGAAAGCTTGTTCCGTAGGACGAGCTTAGCTGATCCAACAGAGTTGAAGCCCTGTTCATTTTCTTATGAATGTTCCACGTATTTCCTTCTTTATTTGCAAAGCCAGCATAAAAACAAGTTAGGTGTATTCAGACTCTTTTTATGTGGTACTTCTTCAATTGACATGACAGGCCTAGCGTTCACGTGCAGGCAAAATTGTTACATGAGATCACTTCCCACGACATTATTTTTGAAAGGAAGAACTGATCCAGCAGCTCCTTCCCTGTCAAATAGCTCAGGAATATCTCCTAACCATATTTTCGTAAATTCGCTTGAAGAACGTAGTTTTGTTCATCGGCAATCGTCAAGCGGTCTATAGATATGACTCCCCTTAGAAACCTTGAGTTTCCAGATAAATTTTAACCCCCCCCCCCCCCTCCGTTGTTTCCAGTAAAAAGGTTCTAGTACTAGAAAGCTCTAAAAGCTCTACTAGAAGTGAAAACGCACTGCCACACTAACATTAAATATGTGTGAAAGCAGAACAAGTAAAGGGGCAATTGGTTAGGGAGGCTCTACTATCAGTGTGTGCTTTTGTAACTTGTGTATAGATATATAAAACATCTTAGTTACAGCAAATTGATAATGTTTTCTTGTGTCACTCGTGAGGGCGGCGTCTACTGTCTTTCACTTCAACGACTATATTGCGACTCTAGAAGGTGCGCGGTGCGTGCAGTTTTTTCTAGTCGTACTGTTCCAATCCAAATTTAAGTCTTTTGGATATTTCTTATGTGATAACGCTTTCTTGTTTTTTGAGCTCGCATGCCGATTTTTATTGCGCACCGCCACATTCTGACACAATTTTAGATTTACAGAGGCCTATCGTCAGGTATTGATATACCTTTAGTTTCTGTACCTTTATTGGTGTAATTCAAGAAAAATAAAACAACTGAATCTGGAAAGAAATCTGAAAAGAAATACGGTCGGCTTAACACTGCAGTTTACTCTGCAAACTCACGACCACAGATTTCGCAGCCCGGATGATGATGATCGTGGTTTGGTTAAAAAAAAGGCCGCTAATTTCTACAGCCCACGTCGGGAGCACGACTAAGCGTCTGTGGGGTAGGCAATGAAAGAATAACAAAGCGGTGAAAGGCCGTAGTGGAGGGCTTCGGGAATTTCCACCACCTAGGGTTCCTTAACGTGGACGGACAACGAACAGTACATCGGCGTCTGGCATTTTCGCCTCCATCGAAAATGCGACCGCCACCGCAGGGATCGAACCCGCGTTTCTTTGCTAAAATTCGTTGGGGCTGTGAGCATCGTGTATTCGAAAACACAAGGCGTCTCGTTGATTACGATCCCGCCGTAAGTTCACCCGGCACGTCAGAGTTTCGAGCATTAGCGTGCGATGATAGATCGTGGTTCGGTTAAGGAAAGAACGCTAATTTCTGCAGCCTATGTCGTGAGCACGGCTAAGCGTCCGTTGGGATAGGGGGACTGAAAGAGATAGAATGGAGACTAAAGCCATCACCATAAAATAAAATGAAATAAGGCCTACATGTTATGTTGTCGTGCAAGTGCGAAATCAGGGTGTAGGAATTTTGCACTAATAAGCCATTTAACTGTCGAGATCTCGAATGAAAAATAATCTTCTTTCACATCTGATTTAAGGACTTCTCCAAAATTTGTAAGAGTTAAACATACACAAAATTTGCCAAAGAAGAGGTATGAAAACGTGATATAGTAGAAAATAAAATTAGAGCGTGTTTGTTTTGTGCTAATGAGCTATTTAACAATGACGACAGTAAACAAAACTTATTTCCTAAACGCGTCATAGCGCTATTAAATTTAAGCAAGAAGAAATGCTGAGAAACGGAAAATGTCAGGAGTATTATGTGATAGATATGATGTCATAGCACAACTACTTGATACGTTAAGACATCGGTACGATGAGTGGACGCAATTCTAGAAAATTGGAAATCCTGTAAAGAGTGTTATCCTGGCAAGAGCCATGTGTAAGAAGAAAAATCAAGAGCGGGAAAGAAAAAAAATCGCGTGTAGCTCATGCTCTCCTGGCATACGTGGTTAGCGTACGTAAACTCGCAGAAAGTTCATCGCACTACCAAGAGGCTAGTGGCACTATTATATACCTGAGCCGGATGTTAATCGCCTGCAAGGATTTCTAGATTTAATGCGAGCATCCTTGATTACTTAGACGATTTCGGTCGCGTAATTCTGTTCGCGACATCGAAGAAGATGAGAGGAAAACATCGATATACTCGTAGAGCGGTTATTCGTCTACCATGAAAGCATAGGGCCTGCATAAAAATAAGACACACATAAAAAAGCAGTCTTACAGATGGCGACGCCCAGCATTTAAAGGAGCACTGACAGGAATTTTGAACATTTCGTGTTATGGCTCTAAATAAAAGCCTTGATATCGAGGATGCTAAATAGAGTGTCGTGTTGCTCCGGAAAGCAATCAAGTATACATTTCATAGGGGTGCCGTAAAAGCATACTGCCCGTTTTGATTTCGATGGTGTCCTTTCACAGTGACGTGTCAACACAGTCATACATAGGTTTAAGCCACGTGGGAACAGCAACTCCCGACTGTGTCGCAGCAACTTTCTTGGCTAGTGCATAGAGTTTCCTACTGAAATACTAGAGAGAAAGCTGGCGCTATTGTCTATGGGAGTTTTGTCTACGGTTCTTCGACTCCTCGTGTTAGCTTGTTCGTCCACAGCTCTACGGAACCTGCGATTCGGGACAATTTTCGCTAAAATATCAAAGAAGCAGTTCAAATGTTCTCTATGAACTTTAAGCGCATCTATCTATCTATCTATCTATCTATCTATCTATCTATCTATCTATCTATCTATCTATCTATCTATCTATCTATCTATCTATCTATCTATCTATCTATCTGCCACTGTCTCAGCGTTCTCCCGGTCGTCTCGTTCCCTTGGCGCACCTCGAGGTTTATTCAATAATAAAATTCAATGATACAGGTAAAAATGAATGCAATAAAGAAAGAGGTCCCAACTTAAGAAGCTGTTAGGGGAACCTCCTGTCTGTACATGTGTAAGGAAATGTAGAACATAGATTGGTAATTTAAAGAAACCAGGGAGAGAAAGAAATACTACCATACTGTAGACTTCTCTGGGACAATGGGTCATATCCGTTCCACTTCTTTCGCATGGAAAGCTTGCTTAGCCGTAGCGCGCTACATACAGAACATTTTTGAGCTGCTATCTATTGCATACATTTACGAATAAAAGCAAAAAGAAATATTTCCCTCTTTTGCAATATTCAACGCTACAGCAACATTGCATTAAATTTCTTCCTTTTAAAAGCGCATTTTTTTAAAGCTTATGTCTCACCAGATGAACGACAGCGAAAGTTCATGATCGGTCACCATTTCCGGCTTTTCCGATTTTATAAAGTATTATTAATAGCCTGCCCTGTGGAGCTCTATGGGTGCATTTTAGTTTAAAGCAGCCAATCGTACAAGAATCCCGTTCGAAGTGTACCAGAACAACGAAACTGCAGGTTTTTCCGTTGATCCTAGCAACGTGGCCTGTACGTGTCCATATTTTCCTTAGTGTTATATGCATCGTCAAATCCCGGCAAACAACAAGATAACAATTACTAGGCAAATGCGAGTACTACAAAAACATTCACAGGGACGCTATTCCTGAAACTGAGTGGCACAGACAGGTGCCAAGCAAGCGATGCACTAGGCAATGAGGAAGAGGAATAGAACACGCGCGTCGAGAGTTCCGCGATAGACGATGATATCTGATACCTGAATGACCTTGATGAAGCTGACGTGTCGGTTGTGATTACGTTTAAGTAGCTCAATTCATTCTGAGAGATCGCATACATGTGAAATTGCTTTGATCAATGGTCATATTTTGATTTATGGGAGAGAAAACAAACAGATATGGTGGATTCGGCTTTGTCTGCTGCAAAATCAGCGACAAAGAGCAGAAAAAATGGTTGGTGTACGCAAAGAAGGCAAGCTTGCAACCATAGGCCACAGCTCGACTGCCACGTGCGCAAATTGTGTTACGCAGCTTCTCAGGGGCTGTACCAGAAGATTTTGTGCGTAGTTTTAGGGGCGAAGCTCCTTACGCCGTGGGTCGTTCCATCCTTTGTCCCTCGTAGCCACCTCGTCTAGTTCGTGAAGTGCTCACTAGATGGCGTGATGGCGCTGCGGTGCTCGCTTCATTCAGATGTATGGGAACGCGTAGTATGGGAGCGCATGGCGCACGAGACCGCTAGGTCTCGCGCTCGCTCTTGAATGCGCTCTCTTTTCAATGATCTCAGAATGATCACGAGATGGCGCTGCGGTGCTGCTTAGCTAGTACGTGAATTGATCAATAGATGGTACTGCGGCGCTCACTGTTTCGTTGTCGCGTCGTAGCCACGCTCGTGCTCGCCCTCGGCGCGTGCCTCCCGGCGCGCGAGCTCTCTCAATCTTCCATCGGCCGTATTGTGAGAGAGAGAGACACAGAGAGAGCGAAAGACGCGCATTGACTATGGAAACGCTCTTTCTTCGATGAACGCTCTACCAGCTCGTAAAGAAGGAGAACGCGCCCTCACGCGCGAGAGACAACGTTGACGCAGGCAGTTCTAGCGAGTTTCATTGAAAAATACCGACTGCTCGCGCTGGAGAACCGTTCACCGGCCACCCATACATATATATCTAGGCACTGGATCTTCACTTGTAATGAAGTGCCGGTGGGAGACTTCACTTGTGCGTAATTCAATAAGGATTCTTAGCGTGCGCGTTAACTAAACTAATCCGGAACACGGCACGATCTACGATGAACCTCCGGAGCTTCGCCCACTTGTCGTAATTCACTCCGTGGATATGCTGTGGATTTTTTTGAAGTGCGCTAACGATAGTATTTGGTTCGGAAATTTTCAGGTGATGTGTACGACGGAAAACTTAGAAGTCGGCTAAAGCGAGACAATGTTTAGAGTTCGACTTTTCAACACATGTGTATTGGATCAACGGGACATATGTACCCTACTTTTTCACTTGTATGATGGTTAGATATATAAAAATGGACGAATGAATGAATAAATGAACGACTAATATTTATTACGACTTATGTACATGTAAAACACAGAAGCATGTCATCGCAATCAGGCTAAACGCCAGTAACAACACGTGTTTCCTTTGCTGAAAACCGTTGAAAACATTTTTCAGGCTCTCTGGGTACGCCCTTTTAGATCTTCTACGTGAGTAACTTGTGTTTCATGCGAAGTAAATGCATCAGAACTCAGAAATAGACAAGACTGAAAGTTAAAAGAATAAAAATAATGAATGAAAACGCGGCAAGATGGGGGAGTCTGGGTAGGACAGATGTGTCTGTTCATTAAACGCATACGAGCGGGGAATGAGACCGGCCGAGTGTGCATCAGATGTGGACAAGGGGCCCTCATAGGCACATGCGCAAACGCCCCATATACGTCACAGCAAAAGAAGCATCACCCGATGAACATCGAAGTGGCCTGCGAGGGCACAATTTTGTTGGCGGCAAATGAGAAGTATCTTTTTTCTCGGAATGAAATGTGCCCCGACATATGGCATCCTGAGCAGATGTTGTTATGAGGTTTTTTTATCATCCCTCGGGCTCGAGGAGCTGCCAACCGAGGGAGGACACATTATTCACTTCCTACCCTTGAGGTTGTTTTCTTTTGTATGTGGAGCTGTGATACCAGGTTGTGAAACACCATACGAGCTTCATTCGCAAGAACATCTCCATTTGTGCTTCCTTGCCTCGTATGCGTGTCGTCGCTTCGTATTTTGTACCACTCTGTATATGCAGGTTATTTTAGAGGGGCGCCGTTTTTCCACGCACTTTTTCGTAACGACCTTGACAACTAACACGTGAACGGTGCTCTTCAATATGTTGTCAGCGTTGTACTCAATACTGAACTACGCAAGCACACGGATTGCGTAGGACTCCTGCAACGTCAACAATTATACAATGACCTTTACATTTTGCACGCAAGGCACACCTTGGGTGACCATGTGCACAAAGCAAAAAAGCCAGACAAAGTTTTCGTTGAGGCACTACGATAACACAAGGAAGTCTTAACAGCGCACCAACTCTTAAATAGACCATTCCACGCGAAATAAGCCTGCTATTGCGACCATCACCTGACATGTATCGGAAAGAAATCAAGCCTGCTCTCTACATTGGACGCAGTGGACTGCTGGAACAGCTGAGGCTGCAAAGATGTTTTGGTCGCATAGGAGCGTTTCAAATTTTGGAGAAAGCTGTCTGGGTGATCAGTAAAAGAAAACTTATTTTGGGAGAACCACCCAATGTTTAACTACCAAATTCGGTTCGCATTTTAAGGAGTTTGTCTTGTTTTCAGCTCAGTAGCATGATTGCTCTTTTTAGGTTATAATCTTAACGTTATCGCCGTTTTGGTAATAATATTACTGCCACATACGCCTCCAGAATGTTTACCCAATTGCGCTCTGTTGGAATATTTTCCTTGCGAGATAGCGCCCCTGTTGAAGATATATAACTGGTTGTGCTTCATGAAAGGCATATTTCGTGATAAAGCTTTCCGGAAACATTTCAGTTGCCGAAAGTTCAGCAACAAAAACACAGTTTAAAGAAAACATGCATTTTTGTAGCCGCTGGGATGAAATATACGTCATGAGAGCTTCTTTTAAAATACTAATACTTCCACTAAAAGCAAAGGAGATGTTCTTTCAGCCAGGCAAGTTTTCTGATTAGTTTTAGTTGTAAAAATAGTAATAACTTTTGTAATTTACCCTTTACGCCAAGCTTCCCCTTTTTCCGCGTGCGAGTGGCACCGTACGGCATGTGCGCACTTTTTTTTTCTGCTCACGCAGTGTTTTCCGTCCATGTCATCACTCGCAAAAGCAGGAGACACTTCCTGGTTGTGTAAATTACCTGGAAAATTGAATTCCTCCTAAAATATACACTCTTAGAACTCAAAAAGTCTCCAGAACACACTTTGGGAGACTATTCGCTTGTCCCCTTTAGTATTCCTTTTTACAAAGTGAACGAATGCTCTTCCAGACACAGGGTAATCGGATGCCCCCTCATGGAGTACAGTACTCCTCCTGCTATAGAGTGAAAGCACTGCTCCGAGTGAGTAAAACTGCCACAAAGAAACAGCGCTTCACCGCTCATTAGTTGAAAGTATACAAGGAAATGGCGCGGTGTGATTTCACCGCATACAACAAATTTTGTTTTACAGAACACAATAGTTAGTGATCCTCGACACCAACAAATTTTTACATTATTTGTCAGCACAGCAAAGCGTGCACATTAGCACTCTGCTCAGCATGTGTTGGGAAGTAAAATGCTTCATAAAGGTACACGCATCAAAGTTTATTTCTCATATTTCGCAAATGGTTGCCAAAATGCTTCAGTAAAGAGTCAAAATGTACGCACATCAAAATTTTATTTTTCGTTTTGCGCGAGAGGTTGCCGTGGCTGCCTGAGACACGCTCGGAAGGTTTGGACTGTGGTGAAACCCCATCAGTGTTTCGAGCAGCCGACACAATCGCTTACTATTTGGAGTGTACTTGACATAGAGGGGTTCTTTTGGCCGGAACACCGCCCAAAAAGAACTCCTCTACCATGTCCCCCGTAATGAGTTCTAAGCACTCAAACAAAACAGATACCGGATGATGCCTTGTTCGGGTGAATGAAGCAGCCCTGCATATGCACCTATTTTTCCAGGCGCCTGCAAATACTAGTTAACAGATACAAATAACCATGCATTAATAAGCGATCAAGCTTAATTACAGTGCCAATGAATATTTCATTCAGTTCTGACGTACTAACTAACGTAATACAACACTGATCACTTCGATATATATATGCGGTCACCTAAGACAGTAATGCTGTAGTGAGGCTACCATGTGATGTGAAAATAGTGACATCAAAGTGTGACAGAGCACCACTTTAATGTGTTCCGTGTAACAAATCAAGGTGCATGCCTTCTTAGCTATGATAAACTTATATGGTACTTTTTTATTATCTTAATGGAAGTCCCGTGATTGCTCCCAATCTAAAGACCGCCCGTTTTTGCCCAGTAGCCCTTGCTAAGGCAGCCAAATAACTTCCAGGAACATACACCCTTCCACATTCATTTTGAATAAAAAGAGTGACATCGTCGCGCTCTATCTAATGCCTCCTCCCGGTGGAACACTCACTAACGAAAATTCACGTACTCCATGCCTACGAAGTGCTACTCAAAAATAAACATATTTTACTGGGACCCAGCATAAGGCGTGTTTAATCTGCGCTCAGAAAGAATTCGCGGGATCATCATTGCAGCGACGAAAAATATATCTTATTCGTGTGGGCTTGTGCTGGCGCGAGGTATTATTGTCAAAGTATCGCGCAGCTACAACACCTCACGACAGCTTTCGAAACTATACACGATGCCCAAGAAAAATAATCTATTTGAGAGAACTGCAGCTCACCATGTCTCTCTTTGCAAGCTCGACGACACAGGCAGCGCGGGTTGAGCCGTTATAGCAAGTGGAGGCTTGTCACACATTATTAATCCACTGTGCTTGACTATGCGCATCATGCGCGCAATAAAAGGAGTTCACAACGTCATCCATCATGTGAGCGAAGCATCTCATTAACAGCTGGTGAAACGGCCAAGAAGTGCCCAAGTTGCCTCAATAGCATGGCTAAGTGGTCCAAGGAAAAGTGCTTCCCCACAATATGATATTCTGGAGCGGGGTTGCGAAAATGCGTGCAATCTGTGTTTCCCTCTGTAGGACAATTGATGTTCACGTTCTCGCTACACTCCGTACGTGTGTGGTAAATGAAAAAATCCTCTGAGCACGCCGTCAATCCCGATACAAAATTGTATGACCATGCATGACGCGAATCACATCCGCAGTGGCTGGTTAATTCAACACGGCTTGCACGACGGAAACCTCAACCGCAACCGCCCCTTCATTCTATATACAGGCTCAGTAAGGGTCCTTCAGTAGAACGTTATGGTGGGCTAGTTGCCTCATAGCTTTTTAGAACATTCTTAAAAATGCGCGAGAAGACGCGGGCAGTAGAAAGAAGCACACAAGACACAATGAGCGCAGACTGACAACTGTTTATTGCCTGAAAGCAAGCAACAAATATTTCAAACAGGAACCTGAACGCGTGGTCATAGTGTCACTCACCCATGTGCCTAAAATATAAGGAACTGCTGAGCGCCATTACGAACCAAGAACTGGGACCAAGCAATCGCCGGGAAAAATAGAAGCCGTTCTAACAATGCACTAAAGAAACCAAGAAAACTTACAGAGCGTAGTCAAACAAGCATGCGAAAGATAAGGAAAAAAAAAGATGGTGGATGTCTCATAACAAATAACTGGGGTAAAAAGACAATAAGATGGGATCATAGAATCGTTTAAAACCAGACAGCAATCAACAAATGTAAAGGTGATGATGGCACAATAGTTGAGCAAAATGAACCAAAAGGCATGATGGAACACCAATTAACACGCATCAGCTGGAGTATATGCAAGAGTCCAAACTTGGAGTGCATGTCCTGCAGCATCGTCCAAGCGTCTCTGGCAGTTGTACATGCCCCAATGTCGTCCAATTAGTTGTCCTCCACGACAAGGAAAAGTCAGGGCCTTGTTGTCGATCGCCTTATCTCGCTCGTTCATAGCTCCCACCGAGAAACCAGGGTCGATAGCCTGCCAGCAACCATTCTGCACGAGAGCTGCTCTTGCCCTTATAGACCACGTGTGGTAGTTGTCGGACGACAACTTGGGCAGTCTCAACTCGTCTGACGCCGACATGATCGAACGCACTTCTTCTTCCGCAGCTGCTTTTCAACTAGCGCGCACACACAAAAGATTTGTCAGTCACTTCTCACCCGACAACTTCGTCGCTAACGTCCACCGAGACCGGTACGTCAGTTGCACTTAAAGGCACTTCTGTCACTAGGACGCAGGCGTAACGATTTTTCAGTCACTTCTTTCCGACAATCGCAGGTGCACGCCACTTCTAGCACAGATTTCAGTCCCTTCCCGAAAGTTTTGCCGCACCAACGCTCGACGCGTCCCGTCCCATCTTATACGAAAAAAAAGGAAAACGAAACGCACTTCTTACTTTCGTCACAGATCTACACCACTTGTCAGTCACTTCTTCCAGACAGTTTGGCAGTACTCACGCCCTTCTGAAGACATCGGCAGGCTGTGGCGAAGACGGTGCAGCTTGACGCTTTATCCTTCAACGTGGTCGCGTCGTGTCTTCTCTCAATCGAGGCAATCCACGCACGTTTCTTCAAAAAAAAATTACAGCATATCCACGGAGTGAATGATGATGAGTGGGCGAACCTCGGGAGGTTCATCGTAGATCGTGCGGAGTTCCGGATTAATTTAGTTAACGCGCACGCTACGAATCCTCATGGTTCAACTAGGCACAATTGAAATCTCCCACCGGCACTTCATTGCAAGTCAAGATCCAGTGCCTATATATATATATATATATATATATATATATATATATATATATAT
>CM023484.1:92919900-92944840 GCA_013339685.2 Hyalomma asiaticum | reverse complement strand
CTGCACATATTCTATGGCCTATAGCAAGACACCTCAGTTTATCTGCTTCCCCGGAAACGCGATTTCTAGAAAAGTATGTAATGGCGGGCCTGTCCAAAATACTGCTTTACCACCTAATATTGAACGTGCTTTGTCCACCCCCGCTGCAATAACTATTACAAGCAACCGGTGCCCGACGCAGCTGTTTTTTCTTTATTACCGTGCTGGCGCAGTTCCATACGCAGCTTAAGAAAACACGAGCTTCTACGAGGGAATGTTTCTCACGTTCACTCAGGCTTGGGCGCCGCAGACTGGTTAGATTACTGCGGCATTTGTAAGGAACCTTCCGTACGCTTTAAAAGCCATGGCATATCGGGGTTTTGAAGCATGAAGAAGAGTATTAGTTCCTAAGAGGTGCACGGTACGCAAGACAGCTGGCTACGTAGCAAAGACAAATACAGGAATATGACCGATACAAAAGTTTTTAAAGTTGTTTACGTGTCAAGTTCTTTCACCGAATTCCAGGCTTCCAGTAGCGTCTACCGAGAACTCAACCGTGGTGCCGGCAACGATCGAGTGCCCACCTTGCCCGCAGAAGAGTTGGTTCTCCCGCGTCAACGAAGGCTGGGAAGGTGCCGAGGAGTGCCTGCACGTGAACGTGTGGACGCCCTGTGCCGAAACCACGGTCAGCGGCGGTTGCGCGAAGCAGCCCGTGCTAATTTTCCTGTTCGCCGAGGGCTTCCAGACAGGCAGCAACCTGCGCTTCGACGGCTCCCTCCTCGCTGCCTCGGAAAACATTGTCGTCGTCGCTCCAAACTTCCGCATCGGCGTGCTAGGTTTCTTCCACAAAGGTGGCATTTTTTTACGACAAGGAAAATGAATTAGTGCGAACGCTACTCAAGTGTACGCAATTAACTTTGAAGTTTGAAGTTTATTTCTGTCTTATACAGAAAAAGGAGTAACAGCTCAAGGCAATTTGCTTGACGGAGGCTCTTACTCCTATGCGCATTCGGCGTGCATGTACACCGTTTGTGTACAAGAAACACAGTACAACAACCAAAAAACCAGATAAATAAGTTAAAAAGAAGCATAAAAAATGTAGATGGGCTTTTAGGATAAGTTTCAATCCCCCAATGACTTACGGGTGAAAATTCATGCATCAAGTTGATGCCGTGTAGAATGCACGCATAACTGTCGGAACCTCACCTCCGGCAAAAGGTCATGCTTAAAAGGACAGACAATTGATCGTAACGTCAACTGAGATAACCTCGTTGATGGAAAGATTGAGTGTTGTATGGGCTCAAATTAACCTTTTTATTCTGATTAAACGCGGCTTGGCATTTTATTTCTTGACGCAGTGTCGCGAAGCTTACCCTTGGTAACTCAAGCGGCCAACGTAAGAAGCTGCTGAACAGTGCGGTAACGTGATTTTGTACAAGCATAAGCGCCTCTTGGTCTTTTTGATAAGAGTTGAAATGCCTTACCCTTTTGATATCAAAGGCATTTTTTCTAACTTAGCACGGTGCAGTTAAGCCGGCCACGCGCCCGTCGTCATTTGCAAAAGCGCGGTTGCGGACTTGGCTGACCTGGCTTGGCTCGGCTGTCGCCACAGTAACGACGCCGGCGACGAGCAGCTCAAGACGCAATTAGCGAAACGCTGCAGCAATAGGAGAATGGTCTGGACAACAACGAAAACTTGTCACGCTGACTTTTTATTTTCAAAACTAGCTGCTACGGTCGAAATGTCTGTGGCTAACCACAGCTTCTTTTATTCCCGTGCAAACAGATCAGTTGTTTGCAAGGAGGGTTATCGGCATCGCGATCACCTCTCAATGTTGCCAGAGAGCGCACTGTGCTTTTTTAGAAGGTTCTAAGATTTAAAAACTTCTGGTTACAAAATAACCGCGCGCTTTTTAAAGCTACCGCTGTAGATATAAATAATACATAGAGTGAGCTTGTCGCAGCGCCGTAAAAACGAATTCGTTAAAAATCGGTTGGCAGTCCTTTCACGTCTGAGTGTTCGCAGCTTTTATTTGCACGTCCATTCTGCGGGCAATTATTTGGTAGTGACCGCTTAAGAATCGTTTTTTTTTCGCCTTGCTATAGTCTTGCTCCCTTTGGTTGCCTTGCCTTGGTATCGACTATTTACCACATTATTTTAGTTATGCGCCATGCATGGTTCGAAAGGAGATATATTAGGCTGGGAGTCCTCGTTTTCCCATCGAATGAACGTGTGCTTTCGAGACGTCACTTTAAACACGGAAGATGCACACACACATGCTTTATCAATGCATTACAGCCATGACAAAGCAAGCAAATGCTTAAGGTTATCAGCATCCTCATCGACAAACTATAGCGCGCAAATTAGACTATCTTAACGTGTTGCTGATGACCGCGTTCATAGCTTGTTGCGTAATTCTCACCCTCTTGTGGAGCTACTTTTGTAGTAGCGTCCACATCAACGTAAGAAGTGCTCTAATTAAGATTAACAATTGTTACATGATTCCACTTTACTTTGCAGACGGCCACGAGATGCCGGGAAACCTCGCACTGCACGACCAGGAGCTGGCGGTAAAGTGGGTGCAGGAACACGTGCACCTGTTCGGTGGCGACTGGAACAACACTGCACTGATGGGCGCCGCTACCGGCGCTTGGTCCATCGGCGCGCATCTTGTCAGCATGAATCCCATCTGGCGATGGTACAGTCAGCGCCTGCTCCTACACAGCGAATCACCTTTCCGCAGGTAAGCAGAGCCATGCTATGATATGTATCAAATTTTGGCGAGCTCTTAAATTGGTCCTAAGCAAGCCGTCTTTAAAACAGCGCCATCAGCAAGCATACATATTGCATATTTGTTGATGGTGTAGATGCTGGAAGCCATTAATCGAGGCATGTGTAATATCCGCTTCTCCATGAAAATGAGCAGCTGCAGATGTCTATATCTGTACAAAAGCTGCGAAACGCAAAGTGAATTTTGTGCCAGGAATACCATCTGCATGCGTAGCTTGAATCGTCAGTATGCACTTGACTAGGAACATCGAAGAAATTCTAACGCAACAGCGTTAAGGAGCTCGTCTCCCAGAAGTTCCGGTGTCGGCGTTGGTGTCGACGCCAGCGTCGTTGGCTGGGAGCAGAACATCACCGTTGCCGTCAGCGAAAGTTTGAGGTAGATGCAAACAAAGGAAAAAGAAACCCTCGTACCGAGTGGGAATCGAACACGCGACCACGCGCTACGTGCACGGTCTTACTTCCTTTCCCTATTTTCTTTTGCCCGACCACGCCGCAAGCAATAAGGTAACTGCGAACAGCGAGCCTCTTATATACACCTGTTGGTACTGTTCACATCTCGGAGGTGCGTCTCGGAGGTGCTTCAGTATGGCAGAGGCTTGAATGTCACGCGCGTGATGGCGCAAAGGGCACACGGCACCTAAAGGCCTTTGATGTTGGATAGCAGCGTCACTTTTTCATCTATGCCGCGACACCATCGCCAGGGTCGTAAACCTCCTAATTTACGTTAGTGAGCTTAAGCCTGTACGAGATTTTAAACATATACCTGGTTTAAGTTAAGCCACGTATATTCAACACATTCTACTGTATATTCTACGCTGCTAGCACTGTACGGCCAGCCCAAGGGAAGACGGAGAGGAGAGGTGTACAGCCGCTTTCTTGGTACTAACTTTTCTTTTTGTGAGCTGTCGCTTACTTTTAGCGAAGCGTCGCGCTTCAAATTATCTGTCACGACGTTATATTGGAAGCGTGCTATCGTCACACCAGCTTCTGTAAGGGTTAAGCAACTATTTGGCGCTTCAGAGGGCCGAATAAACAAGCGCGCACACTCACTGTAAATGCAGTTGCAACGTACCGCTGGAGAGTTCAGCGTGCCGTGCGCACCGCTCAGGCGCGTGGGGACGGAGGGGGGGGGGGGGGCAGAAAAATCCAAGGTCTATTGAGGAGGAAAGCGCTTGTGTGGAGGAGAGTGTCGGTAGTCGGTACTTTAAACGCTTGCACTTTGACCTAATGGGCATGGTCGCCTGTGCTAGCGCCTGTACTCACAACCATGTAGACTTTCATTCACGCTATACTGACACGTTTGTGATGGATTTTCTGCTGTCTAAAAGCGGTTCCTTCTTCTGCGGTTCCTTCTTCATCGACTAGTTCTGATGGCGCATCACCACATTGTACTTTGCCCATTACATTGGAGTAATTTACAAACTCAACTCCACAACTACAGACATACGATAACAAGTGTGTTGTCATCACAATTACGAGGTTAGGCGACTCAAGACCACGGCAAGATACAGCGCGATTAGAATGGCGCTATCCAAGGCTATCGCGTTACACGTTTCTGTGCTGTGTAGGATCTCCTCATTTTTGTACAGATTTACATGGGTCTTCAAATGCATACCGCGAAACGGAGATCATGCTCGCTGATTGTGGCACATTCAGTCGTTACATCTCACGGCCTAGGCTGTTCTAACTGACCTACAGTAACTGCATATAGTGGTTGTGTGTCGTTCGCAAGGCTACATGGTATGAGAAACGGATAACGACAGGTACACAGCACGCTTTCACACATAGATGAAGATATCATTGAGAACGATGAGGAACAGTCGCCGGAGCCGACATTTTGGCAGGTGGACTTGTGTTCGTCAGTGAAATTATGCCTGGTGTGGCGTGCGTTTCTATACCCTTAGCATCCACTACCTTGACATCGAAATGAGTAGAGCTGGAGAGGCAGGCGAGAAACAAGCAAGTCGCGCTACTCGACACTTGCAGAATATATTCAGCCAGCCCTACGTCCTTCGCCGAAGCCGTGGGCTGCGGTCACAACCAGAGCTCCTCCAGCTGCTTGACCGAGATGCCCCTGGAAACGGTGCTGGAAGCGGGAAGGCACTTTCCTTTCGGCCCCAACTACGAATCGCGATTGCTGCCGCAGGCTCCGTGGCATATGGCACGGCGCTTCAACATCATTGGGAAGCAGGTGAGTGTACCCCTCTATAGGCGCTCATTTTGGCAAAGGAGGAAGTCTCTCGCATTGCTGTCGAATGTGATGCATGGATCAGTTCCAGCAACTGTGTGCGAAGTGAACACAAAAGCACTGGCCTTTTGCTGGAATCTATCACTTGATGAAAATATCGGCAGTTATAGCTGCAGCACGTAGAAACATAAATCTTCGCTACTGTGATCAGCAATTCAGCATTATTGGACATTGCTTGAAAGGATAACGATCCTCATTGTTTAGCTTTTACAGCAACTAGTGGTCGAAGTCCCATACAGAGCGTCTAACATGCTCTACTGCTTGCGCAGTGAAGTCGCTATGATAGGATCTTTCGGACTCTCGTGGACTCTTTGCCGTACACTTTAGAATTCTAAAGAAGAGTAGTGCGTCCTCGCTAGGTAACTTGACACTATAAAATTCCTTCGCCTGGCGTTTTCGAAAATAAGGAGCGTACTTATTAAAGAAGGGTATAAACGCCACATTGAATAACTCACGGCAAGGTGCTGGAACGTCACGCATGTTGAAGGCATTTGCGCGGGCCTAGTTTACTGTAGCGTCAATAAGATGTGATTTCACAGAATGTCACACGACCTAAATAATGATCAAGTTACAGGAACAGTTCCTGATTCAGACTGGCTCAAACAGGTTACAAGAACATTTCCTGATTCAGATTGGCTCAAACAGAACACAAGCGGCAGTTTTATATCCCGTACTCCATATTGCCGCAGCACCGTGCATTTGTAGCTGAAATACAAGAGCAATGAAAGTCTGGTTTACGTCTTATTCTTATCAACTGTCTGATTAGTAGGATATGTAAACAGTGCTTGAAAATATGCTTCTTTCATGTGCCACCACATACGTAGCTCTACCAGCGTGATTCGGCTGTAGCGCTTCTATGACAACCTTTCAGCACTGCATGCTTAGGCGCAAGATTGGGTCGCGCCTCTGAGCTATGGTGAAATGCGTCGCACGATGGAGGGACCGAGATTTCAAACTTCAGGAATGTTCGCATCCTGGTCGAGAAACATGCCTCGGCTGTACAACGAACAATAACCTGTGTGACGTGATCACGCAACGTTTCGAACGCCACGCTTCTTTATGCAGAGCGCTTTGTGCATGAGGTACATCTCTGCCGCGATAAAAACTGAAATGGGAAAAAAGGCTGAACTTTTAAGTCAAGAAAGCGTCGTCCGGTTCACCTGACAAACGGGAAAAAATTCCGGGGGCGTTGCCCTACTTGCGGATGCTAGTTGAGACAATGCGCTTACATTGGCTGTTGCACATTGGCGGCACCGTAATAGCACAGTCAAATTTCTTATAGCTGCGCTGAAAATTGAAGTTTTGTGAATTGACTTGTTAATGCACTGGTTAAGCGACCTCTTACTAGTCCAAGTGGGCAACTAAAATATTCGTTTCGGCGTGATGGCAACACCTGAAGTGCTTAGACTTGAGGTCCATGGCTTTGATGTTTCCGTCAACTTGTGCGTGACAGGAATTTTACAGGCCCTCTAAATAAATCCGCTAAAGCGCGACATTTCTAAGGCAAAAGAAGAATTGCAGCCAAGCAAATGAACATTCGCGAATTAGGTACCAGTATAATCGATAAATCGGCATAAATCTGCGTATTTACCTGCTATTCTGCTCGGGCAGTCGTTTCTTGGAAGCGCTGGAACACTTCGACGTTTAGCCATCGCGAAGTTCATAATGAAATGTATTTTTTGTTAGTAATACGTTGTTTATATAGTAGATATGCTAATTTAAAAAAAGAAAATGGGCCTCCTTTGCGATGACATTACTGTATTCTAGAAAGAACCTCACGTTACTTTCATGGGCAATACTGTGTTTATAGCGCGCGCTATAAACAAAAGATTTCGCTTACACTGACGGGGTGCGTGTGAAGGACGGGTACCAATTATACGCTGTGCTTTTTTCTGTAACACGCCGCCGTGCCGTTCTGAGCATACGTGGTAATGTCCTTGCACAATTCGCGCGATATATGTTAGAAACGCTTTAGCAAGCAGAAGCGTGAAATTTCGACCGACTTTCATTTTGCTGAGAGTACAGGCAGCACATAATTCAGGCAACAGGAAACGTGAAGTTTCATTGTGTCCCCGTGGACAATAGCACATTTAAATTTGGGAGGGCCAGAGCAACGATGCGGCGCTTTGTTACACGGTGCTCGTTGTAAAGACGTTCAGCTTGTTATTGATATGAGCTTCCTTTGGAGCTGGAAGTCACATGTATCACGAACTTCAGAATTCTGTGTTGTGTGTGTGCGCGTGTGCGCGTGTGCGTGTGTGCGTGTGCGTGCGTGTGTGTGTGTGTGTGTGTGTGCGTGCTTGCCGATGTGGTAAATCAGACGGAAGTTCGCAATGTTTAGGAAGGCGTATGACAACGAACAATTATAATACACCTCTTGTTAGCTTGATGCTATGACGAGATTCGTAGGCATGCTGCTGTGGCCACACGCTCTGAATAAGCGGATGACGATCTTCCGTTTGGGCGCCAGAAAGCATTTAAACCCTTATTTGCTTGCTGAACTGGTCTCCCCGTAATACGAGTGTAGTCTTGCGAAACACGAAGTCGCGGGCGTTTCACTTTCAGGTGCAATGTAAAACTATCAGCGTAGCGGAGTTTTATAGGCGATAGGAATTCAATATTCGCACTCCCTTCGTGGAAATACCCAGGTCATACTCGGAACAGTCTACAACGAGGGCTCCCCGCTGGTCGAGATTCTTGCTCGTGATGGCGACGGCTCTGACGCTCACATGCGCGTCGCTGTAAGAGATCTGCTCACTTCGTACGGCGTGAACAATTCCGGCAAGCTCGTAGAGCAGTATTCCTCCGGAACGTGGACAGAGCAGCGCAGCACGAACCTGTCCTGGGCTCACCGCCTCCTGGGTGACGTCATATTTGAGTGCCCTGTGCTAAGCTTCGCGAACCACCTGGCCGCCAGGGGAAACCGGGTCTACGTCTACCGATTCGACCATCAGGTACCGTCACTCTCATGGTGAAATATAATTCCGTAGCTCGTCATATGAGGTGACAGAAGGCAGAGTGTCTTCTTAGTACCTGGCGCCTTCACCCCCCCCCCCCCCCCTCCTTACGCACGTTTTGCAGTTGTGCGGCAGCATTAGTTTTATTAAGAAAGGCGGTGCACCCTCCTCCACTGTTAAGATAAAGGCTACCCTGCGAAATTGTTCGTGTTTTTTTCTCTCGTGCTAGGTTACACGCACCTAGAATTGCTGATGGTAATTTGTAGTTAGAATTCTGGATCTTGACGCACACACGTATAAACGCACACATGCAGACACACACACACACCATCACTCGCTCGCTCGCTCGCTCACTCACTCACTCACTCACTCACTCACTCACTCACTCACTCACTCACTCACTCACTCACTCACTCACTCACTCACTCACTCACTCACTTGCTTCCTACTGTAATTCCCCGCTGCCTCGCCGACAATGCTAAACGTGCGGTCCCTTTAGATAATGGACCATGCATCTACACCATTTATAATTTGAGTTACGTTAAAGTATAATAAGCTGTGGAAAGCACGTTGCGCAGTTCTCCTAAGCTATTTAACCCGTCTGAATAAAACAACAAGCAGCACCGTTGTCTCTTGACTGACAAACGCACTAGCGATAACTTCTGCGCTTATCCGCGTATTGCTTCTGGTAGAGCGCACTAGTGTGCCTTAGTTACTTCCGCGCTGAGAAAAACGAAAAGTAATGGGGGCACAGTTTCCTTTCTTCCATCGTTGATCGGATTCGTTCCGGTGCCATGAGAGTACCTCGTAATGCCGGAGATCATTGGTCAAAGATGAAGGTAAATACACTGCGACAATTAATATAAATAGATTGGCAGATGAATGCGGCTGCAGTAAATGCATCTGGCTTATAACCGTGAAATCAGGTTAGGAATGTCAACTTTTGTGCTTATTCAACGCAACGCTGCAAAATAGTCGAAGACGCCGGAACAAGTGCCTGCCTAATGCTTCATGCCTTATGTTGGAGGAACAAATGTTGCGGGTGTCACGCTTTTTCATGCTTGTATATCTGTATCTATAATTAAAGTTTATTACGCTGTTCGCTGTGACTTCTAGGTTCACGAAGGAGTACTTTCCCGTTTTTCTTTAGTTAACACTGAGTAGCAAATAAGACTACTCTGTGGAGTGTCCTGACTCCCAATTTCGGCAGTTGTTCAATTGCAAAGATGTCGGTTGTTGTCAATGAGGGGCAAATACACATGGTAAAAAAAATTTACATTGGGACGGAGGTTGTTACAGGAAAGAAGTACGTTCACTCTTCAATAACAGTTGAGTATTAGTAATTCCTGAACACTGCGTAAACTACGGGGCGACCAAATTAGACTTCCCAAAAGCTGTGCCACCCTGTTGAAAGTTTGGAGTACCTTGTGGTTTTCAATAACACGAAATAAATAGTTTTTACTCGTTGACCCAAGCTGAAAAGGTGCGTGCCGCATGATTTTGCAGCCATCATTTACGGAGTTCCCGGGCCAAGGCGGGCCATCCCGTTTAGAGGATATTGAATTTCTCTTTGGCACTCCCATTCAAAAAGACATCGGGACCTCTCAAGAGAAAGCACTTAGCAAGAGCATGGTGCGGGTCTTCTCAACATTTATCCGCACTGGGTAAGTCGCAGATCTTTTCGCACTTTTGCATGTCGTTTGCGTAATACCTTAGGGTTTTAAGTACGACTGGCAACGTAATGCAGTCTGTACTAATATAAAAAGGCAGTTTTAAGACCGAGCTCTTTAAGCTGAGCGTTAGGTGCCACGTGCAAACGCGAAACTATCATTGTAATAAAAGAAGTACGCGTGAACTTCAATGAAATTGTCATTTTCATTTTATTACCTTAAAAGCCCAACAGGGGCATTACATAAGGCTTAGGATTACATACCTTCATTATACACTGGTTAGAAATAACATATTAATAAGCAATATTAAACATGACATGGATAATATGGGTACATGGTTATGTGATATATACAAGCAGTCGGAATGATGAAAATGACATCCAGTGGTTTTTATTGAGAAAAATGATGAGATATTTGTTGTATGAATGCGGGTGCGCTCGAAAAAAGAACCTGAGAAAGTAGTAGTATGAGTGCGGGGCAGTATCAATGCACGGCATTTGCGAGCAACCTCAGACCTGTACTATATAAAGGCGGATTTGTTTCATAGCATAGACTTGATTGGTATATTAGGCCAACAGGGTGGGAAGGGGAGAGTGAGGAGGAGGGGATAGAGTAAAGAATAAAAGCATGGCATAGCCTTGTACATCACGGGGTAAGAAGGGAAGCGTGGGAAAGAGGAGAGGAAAGGGTGAATAATAGCACAGCCCTTTACTGTTTAGCATATAAAGGGGGTGGGTAAGGGAAAACAGAGTAAGGGGTGAAGCATACGATAGGCATGCGCAGAATTAGTATAGCAAGGGGCCGAAAAAGGAGGCATGGGTGGAGAAGACTATGCTGAAGACTATGTTTTATACCCGGCGTGAGCATTAAGCAGGAAAAACAATTAGCCGATGACACAACGTTGTAAAGGGGGAGAAAGAGCCTACAGTGTCCCTCTACTTTCCTAAACCCTTTTCTATTCTAAGCAGAACAAAAAAAAAGTAACTAGTGTCATCCCTATCTACTAGGGGTTCCATTAGGTTCTGATATTTTACTCTCGCAATTGATGTAAGCCTACTAATTGAAGCTAAGCTGTTGCCTTTTCCCTCTGTTGCGTTTCAAAGCAGTGATTGACATGTATGTTCTCAATGCGATGCTGACAGGTTTGCATTGCTGACAATGCTGAACATATTAGCGAAAGATTACTGCTCTTCATGATCCTAGGACTTCGAAATTTGGTTTCAAACACAGCTCTAAAGCACCTGCTCTTCCTTCAATATAAGACGTCTGACACGGCAGGAAACAATTCACTTGAGACAGAAATATCATTGAATGATTTCATGATCGCGGAAGGATCATCTTCTGCCTTAGTGTGTTGCCTTTAAGTTCAACATAAAAGGAAATATGCGTATCTCGCCTAAAAGTTCATGTAAAAATTCAAGCACATTAGTCGGTGAACTGTGTAACGTGATTTGCTGGAAGAATAGCGGGCGCTTTACAGCTGTGTCTGAAAGCGAATTGGGAATTTTTGTGGTACGTGCAGTGCAATGATGCATGGCTCACATGGTCACGGGCGCGCCCACGGGGGATCAGCACCTTCTGCTGTCCTTTTAAAAGCTAAAGAATGCACAATTCCTGTCAGGCGCGCTTGGTTTGCGCATAATTCTCTCAGGCGCCATCATGAAGGTTTGAATTGTCATGTTTGATTTGGGTACTAAAGACCATGAATGAATTTCTGGAGCTTTACGTTGCAAAGCTACCACATCATTATGAGGGACGCCGTAGTGGAGGGCTCTGGAAATTTCGATCACGTGGGGTTCTGCGCACTGCGCGGAGTGCCAATGTGTTCCTTTGTTCGCAGTGTTGAAGACACAGGGCAGCAGCACGGCTCCTGTGGTCCGCAAGCTTTTGAAGACTTTTGGATACCAGTTCATTAAGCATAATCATCGCTGAACTTTGCCCAAGGCTCTCAGGCGTCGATGTGTGCGCAAGCGCTCTTCCAGTCTGCTGAACAATGTAATTCAATGTGTTTTCTGGGAAAGAAACAATTGGTGTATATTTTTGGTGTTTAGACATGCAGTTAGTTTTTGTGACAACCTCCGTCGGGAGGAGAATCCAAAGTGTTCGACAAACAATGCGATGTTGCTAGGTGCTAGAGCCATCAAAGTCTGTGAGATGTATTTTCTGGGAACGAACGAAACAATCCTGTCCGCCCGTTCACTTGTAAAAATAGAAGTGTCTACGGCTACAAGACAGCAGCAATTTCCTTTCTTTTCTTATCAGGGCACGTTTTTATAGGTTCCTGCAACAGTTTCGAAATTTGTGCAGGTCTCTACCGAAGGTGGAGGGAGAAGAATGGCCACTTTACACGACAGAAACAAGAAAGCGGGTTTCCATTACATCCGATGGACTGCTTATAATTCCAGGACACGCCGCTGAAAAATGTTATAGGCTATACGAATCATTCATGCCGGAGCTGATGTTCAATACGCCTGTTTAGTCCTCAGATAACCTGAAGACGTCAATTTGCAGAAGCCAACGTTGTGGTCACTGACCAGGACTGTCCTGTCATATATCGCATCTTCGACTTCATTGTTTACTTGTGAAGCTTGCAAGTGTAACGTTATCACTAACCAGGACTGTACTGTTATATATCTATCTTCGACTTTATTGTTTACGTGCGAAGTTTCCAAGTGTGTTCTATTTCTGTATGTAATGAGCGTAATTTTACATTATTGCATTGCGATATGAGACCGAGTACAGGTAGTGTAGTAAAGGTTACGTTCTGTTATCGCGTTGAAAAATGCTTTGCTGTACTTTTAGCAGCTTTCGTGTTCGAATCCTGCGTGTTTGGCACGTCCACTGATTGCGTAATGCGCGCAAGCGATGGCATGGATGGTTGTCGAGAGAATGTGACAGAGAACATAGTTTGAATTTGAACTCAAGAAAGGCAGCTTTCCTTTCGCGCCGCACTTGGCTGTCACACTTAACATCACTTGCCATTGTCCTAACGCTATTTCTGAGTCACACTTCTCTTCCAAAGTTCTGTACTGGTACACATGCACCTTGTAAAGTTCACTTATGATTAACACTGATTCTAATGTTGATAATATGTTATTGCTAACTCCCTTTGTGCCCATAATTATCCTACTTCCGAATAGAGATTTGCCAAGGAAACACTACACGAGGCGATCAGAATTGGTCAAACATGATCGTTGTCCTTGTCACCTACAGAGAATGATCCAGCTCTACAGCGATTGCTTCGATTTTGACGTCTTACACAGTGATAGCACTTTCTACTCTTTCTACCACATGATCATCGTTATTGCAGAACATTTTAGGGGGCTAAGATTTTTCATACCAAGACGAACGGATTCATCCAGCCAAAAATGTATGCCTTCTAGAGCTGCAGTGAAAATACATTGCTTTGTTCTGGCCACTGAGATTCATGCGGCAAAAGCGAATGTGCGTTGCGTGTGTCTGATTATATTTCTGACAATCTCGATGCATCGTTTCAATACTGTTCCCTCTCAACTTTCATCACTGGGAATTTCCTAAACTAGAAATGCGCTACGTTTACTGCCATGACAGCAATTTTTATGCACGAGTACGCTCGTGTACGCCAGCCTCGAAGCTTGCGCTTGCTGCTCTTCTTCCATGTACGAAATGCATACTCGGAAACACGTTGGCGTAAATACTTCTCATGGAGAAGCATTTACGTGGGAAGCATAAAAGGAAAAACACGTCCATTGCAGCAAAGCTTTGTTGTATTTTTGCAAGTGCACGCACGTGCGCCACTGATATTAGAGTAAGTACTACACATGAACGTGCACTCACTCCCAAGGACGTTCTGCATTGAAAATATTCCTGCTAGTCCTGGGCTAGTCATTGTCGTAGGGTTAGTCACTTTAATTTTTGCAGGGTATTCATTCTCGACTGATCTTTGCGTACTAGTAAGGTGGCGGGGCGATTTTCTTTGCCACGTGCTGCGCTTCCCGCAGGTGACAGGGGCGAACGCTAACTGTTGACATCCAGGACGTCATGGTTTCTAAAATTGCTCTGACAGTAAGGTCGACGCGCGTGGAAAATCGTGTTTTAGCGAGTCGTTTTGACTTCTCCGTTCTCGCTAAGCAGATATGTGTCCGCGTGCCTAGTTCCGCGCGTTCCCCGACAGTTGTAGAAGTTAGGGAAAAAAATTCATTGAAAACCTTCCACGTGGTCCCGTACACAGAAGGATTCTTTTTCGATGTACGTGAATATGGAAAATAAAACAAATTGCTGGTTGTAACAAATCGCGGTTGCATGATGTGCAATGAGTAACGAAACCTGGAACTTCTTATGCCGGAATGGACGTGCGAAGACGAAATAGAAATAGATAGATTGGATTGGATTGGATAGACGGCTTGGATTCGCAATCGGGAAAGGGGAAAGGGGAATCACTTTTTTAAGAATAGGCCTTCTATAAGACGGACGTTGCGAATACAAGCAGATTCGCATTCGAGCAATGATGCACGTGTAAGCTATCACAGGACTACAACCGCGCCGAGCAATTAGGAATATACATTACTCCTTGATTACTGCTTGCCGTAAGACGCAAGCTGTACACTACTAACCTTCACACAAATCTTTTAGCTGGTCGATGAGAATTGGATGATGAGTTAACACATTGAACCCACTTCCTATAAGAATTAACACGATACTATGCCTTCACCACCACAATAGAAAGTTTGTGTGCTTTTACTGGGGTGTATGCTTGCGTGTTTTCGTGTTTGTACTGGTATATATAGATATGTGTGTATGTATCTCTGTGCCTGCTACCTCCCTGATACCTACCTATTTCCATTTCCTCTTCGCATGTCCATTCCAGCATAAAAAATTATAAATTTTATTACTCATTTCACATCATGCAACCGCGATTTGTTACAACCAGCAATTTGTTTTGTTTTTCATATTCACGTACATCACAAAAAATGCTTCTGTGTAGGGGACCACGTGGAAGGTTTTCAATGAATTTCTTTTACCCTAACTTCTACAACTGTCGGGCAGAGCGCGGAACTAGACACGTTGACACATATCTGCTTACTGTCAGGGCAATTTTTGAGAGCATGACATCCTGGATGTCGCGATCAGAAAAACTAGATAATCGCGGACACTTTAATTCTGTAGAAAATAGTACCGCCGGTAGAAATTATCGAGCATGAAAGGCTTTGAAAGAATGTACGTTTAGCGATGTGGAGCCGCTGCAACCGGGACCGCCAAGTGTCGTAGGTTCGACGCCCAACCCCCGCCACCTTTTTTTAAGGATGTTTGTTATACTGCTCGAGATTACGTCGGTAGGGGGCCTGGCGACGGTTGGGTACCTGAAAGGCTTTCAGTCGTTCAACTGCCGTTTACGACTCTCTCCTACACCAGAAGAGGAATTGGTCTCCCTGGTGAAGTAGTTGGCCACGACCTCCAACACGATGTCTACAATTAGCTGTAGCCACATGTCCCGCAAGTCCGTTCGATACCACGTTTTTCTTCCTGACGTCATTCTTGTGGTCTATCAGTCTTCTTTCAAAGTTACCACTCTCCCCGATATAAACACAGTCGCAGTCTGCACATGGAATTTGGTAAAAAATGCCAGGGAACTTTTCTTTCTTGAGCGGGGGGGTTCGCGTGCACCAGTTCGTGTTTAAGTTTGCGGGCGGGAACATGCGCGACGTGTACGTCGAAAGTTCGCAGAACCCGTGCCAATGCCTCACTAACACCAGGCACTTAGGGGATGGCTGCACTGCAAAGCCCCAAGCCCGTGCAGCCATGGCTGGCGCTCGCCATTGGCGGAGGTAGGCAGCGCCCGGAGAGCTTTCCTGAAGGGGGTGAGCTCTGAAGCAACGGGGCGTAGCCGCCTACTGAAATGATGCAGAAAAGTTTAATAAAAGCTGGAATAACTGCTCCTAGGAGGAGTGCGGAGGATCATCCAAAGTGGTGGCTGAGCACCTAAACCAGTGTCACGGTACAACGCGAAGAAGAGACAGCACGTTGAAAGGGACAAGCAAAACAATGCGTTTAAGCCAGCAGATCAGCCAGCAGATCTTCCTCGTATCCTCCTGACTAATTATCTGCGGTTCGTTCGAGCACATATATCGCCATCGTCGATTTTATGTCTGACAGAACGGAAGCGGCAATTTATCTTGGTCTCTCCACCGCAGCGGTTATTGGGCTGAGCTGAAACGAAGCACGTGGGTTGTATCCCGTACATGGCGCTCGCATACTTCACGTAGGCGAATGTGCGAGAGGCCCGTATACTGTGCATTTTCGCTGCAGGTTTGAAGAACCCCGGGTTAAGAAAATTTCCGACACTCTCCACTACGGTGGGCGCCATAATGGTACTCTGGCTTTGGTGAGTAAACACCTGAAATTACGAAGTGGTATTGGCCTTCAAAGTACCACATTACTATTAGAGGTACCGCAAACCACAACAGGCTTGCTCTTAGCAGACAATTCAAATTATACACTACTGTTGCATTGAAGGTGCATGCATTTTATGGCAACACAGCTACAGAAGATATACACTCAAATTGTGTTTAAATGCACTGATAAAGTGACTGTGAATGACAAGGGTGGTGCCGCATCAACCTGAACCCCCCCCCCCCATTGAGATGTTAACCGGTACAGTCTCCTCCAATGAGTTCGACTTCAACATACTTGAACCCCAGAAATAAGAAACATGCTGGGCGAAAATAAAATAAAGAAAACCCCGCCACAGTGGTCTATTGGCTATGGTACTCGGTTATGGAGCCGAGGGTAGGGGGATCGGATCACGTACGCGCCGGCTGCATTTCGATGGAGGGGAAATATACTGCCCATGTACTGTAAATGCCCTTGTACTGTACGATATCAACGCAAGTTAAAGAACCCCAGGTGGTCAAAATTTCTGCAGCCCTCCACTATGGCGTCTCATCATTCGGACGTAAAATTCCACAAATCAATGACTCGAAAATAAAATAAACATTTGATGGATTGCTTGCTAAATTTGAATTGCAGGTGTAACACTTGGTGCCAGTAGGACAGCTATGCTGTCCGAACACGTTCGCAGAGGGGACAGGGGGGTTACATTGATTTGTTTTCATGATATCCGTTCATTACTGGAGAAATTCAACATTCTAGAAAGAGCTCACGCAGAGCGCAGTGCGACAAAAAAGGGAGCAGAAGTGGTTCATTTTATTCTGCAATACAGCATAATTGACGGGTTCGACAATGAGGGCTATGCTTCATGCTTCATTATTTACATGAAGTCCTAAGAAACATCGGAATTGTGATTGATTGCATGAGTGCCTGTTAAATGGCACATTGCGAGTAGGAGGACAATGCACATTCTCCATTTACGCACATACCTATGGAACACTCTGGGTTATGGGCATCGTCCGAGTGTTGCGTCTGAAAAAGGGGGAAAATAAAGCAAGCTTCAGTAAATGATGAGCGTCACATGTGTGGTATTGCGTCAGTGCATGTAGTAACAGCTGTAGGAACAGGGAATATCAAGCAGTGATCGATCAGTGCATGCATCTAGGGGTGCCTGTCCGACGGATCCTCTAATATATATATATATATATATATATATATATATATATATATATATATATATATAGAGAGAGAGAGAGAGAGAGAGAGAGAGATCCGCGATTCACAAATAATGTAGGGATATTTATTAACTAATGTTGCGGCCGGTAGACTGGCCATCATCAGACTGAGTATGGTTACAGAGCGTCCTCTTTGTCAGCCGTTCCGCTGGTATATATATATATATATATATATATATATGCATGTGTATGTGCAAAAATGCCTCCGGGATTCGATTTCGATCCTCCACGAGGGACGCAGGGGCACAGCAAAAGAAGAGGGATGGCGAGGCTGAGGATAGAACAGCTGACCTGTGGCTAAGGCACTGTCTCTTTGTCACTTCATTACAATGACACTGCCGAGAACGACGAGCACTTTTACGATCCTCTGCTTGCCTATTTCCATTCCATATCATGTTAAGAAGTGGGCGCAGGCTTCCGCGATCCGGTCCGTCAAGTGCGCTGGTTTCGGAATCCGTGCACACGAGCGTTCCTGTTCAACACAGCTCAGGTCAACGACTGAACATCTCTCAGTATGGAAACTACGTCGGCACCAGTGGCGTAGGCAGGCATGGGCTGACCGGGCTGAAGCCCCCCCCCCCCCCCCCCACCCCCGGAATTTTTCCATCCGGTGCCTAACTGCCTATCTATGCTGGCCCATCACATATACGAACAAGGCGCCCATTCTGGGAAGCTGCGGCTATGGGCATTCGCGTCTCTGCGGTGGGCTTAAAAACGCAGAACGCGGCTCTCAACTCACAAAGAAAGATGACTTGTCATCTGGTGAGGTGCCATCTGATGGAGGTGCTTCCCCGTCCGTGTACCGTGCGCCCCCTTCTAGTTGTGAACAAAGACCGCACTGTCGAGAAGACATCAACGCCAACACCTACTAGCGAGCAAGACGCAAGGCCTACGACCAGAGAACTGGCCTCTACTGGACAAGACCCGGAGGGCCAGAATGGTGATGACCGCGGCTGCGATGACAGCCCCCATGCTATCGCCTGCCATCATCATGCAGCAACCCAGGGAGCTGCTGATCTTTCGTGGCTCACCATCAAGAAGACACAGAAGCTGGCTTGCATCCTGAGAACGGTTGGCCAGCTTCAACAAGTGGGACAGTGACGAGAAGCTGCTCCACGTCTACTTCACCCTTCAGCATAGCACAAGGACGTGGTTGCAGAACCAAGAGTCCACCGTGACATCATGGGCATCTTTCGCTCCATGTTGGTGTTTCTTTTCCGAAAAGCGCGATGTATATCCAAAGCGATGACAGGCTTTCGAAAGGGAAGACCCTCACTTGATAGCGTGATTGACTCAGTGATCACAGTTGTACATCACAAACAGCGCGCGGTCCATTGACAGCCGCTGTCTTTCTTGACATCAAAGGTGCATTCGACGAAGTGCTGCACGACGCGATTTTGAATGCTCTTGAAGACAATGCCATTGGCGGCCGCCTGCATCAGTTGCTGGTGAGCTACGTTCATAAAGAAAAATATTCATGGGCAGAGCAGACGGTGACAGAAAGAATTATCCAGTCTATCGAGATTTCCCTCAAGGAGTAGTCCTGAGTACGACGTTGTTTAATGCCGTACTCGTTGGCCTTTTTAAGCTCTTGGAGGATAAAATCTCAATTTCTGTGTATGCAGATGACATCTTCATTTGGGCAACGAGCTTCACACGCTTACAAGTACAACAGAAGCTGTAATGTGCAGTATCGGTAACATCGACATACCTCAACAGTGTAAAATTGCAACTCTCACCGCCAAAAATTGTAACCATTGCATTCACACGAAGTCAATGGGCTGTTGCCCTGTTGCTATTGATGGGAAAAGAATCGCTTCAGTAACGCACTATAGGTGTCTTGGAATTATCATCGACCGTGATTTAGCTTGGTCGAAACGCCTCACAGCAGTGAGAAAAAACTACACAACTTTGTACAAGTAATTCGGCATATGTCTGGAAAATTGTGGGGGCTATCTAAATCGTCCCTTTTTGCACTTTTCGTTGGATACCTACGCTACAGCGCATCTGTACTTTCTCGTATGAGTGCATATGCTATCCGTACACTCGAAGCTGCTCAGGCCCGTGCCTTAAGAGTTTGCCTTCATGTTCCTCGATGTACTTCCATGTGGGGCACTATTGCAGAAGCACGTGCCTGCCCAGCTCGCATCTACCTTCCACAAGGACCACGGTAAGTGCACCTGAGGTTACTGACCATACACAGACCCTCAACTGGTCGGAATTCCTAGCAGGCGGCCTAACGCTGCATACCCGAAAGCGGCGCTGTTGCAGCAAGATCTGCTGCCATCAAATTATACATCGCACGTCACGCCCGACACACCACTATGGGTTATGCCAGAGCTGATCATACGATTATCGATCCCTGGAGTTACTAAAAAGTGAAACCTGTCGGCTGAGGGGCTCAAGCATTTCGCGTTCTCTTATGTCGTATTTTTGTATGGACACACGGTGCATAATTTTAGGATGGCTCTGTGACACATCTTCGATAGCAGTTTTCATTATACACACCATGAGCATGACGCAACGCTTCAAGATAGCGCATCGTACATCGCCTACTGCTGCTGAGCTGAGCAGTGTCCGAGAAACTGTCCGGTACATTATACAACAAAGTCCTGCAGAGAGAACATTATCTTGCGATTCTAGGCCGTTACTTCGAACTAATAGGGAACGATATAAAGCAAAGAGCCGCTTATGGTCCTCTTGTTTGTGAGATCATGAATCGCCTTACTGAGGGTTCTCAATGCGGACACAACTTTTCACTGCAGTGGATTCCCAGCCACTGTGGGATTGCTGGGATCTAAAGAGCTGATGCAGAGGCGAAATTTGGCACAAATCGCCGGCCGACGGGCTGCTATTAGCATTGTCATTCCTTGGGCTTGTAGGTAAACTGAATCCGAGAACATGTTGAACTTTTCATGATACGATGTCAATTCTTTGCTCTCCAGTTCCATGAAAGCCACAACGACGCGACTGTGCGATGACCCTGACCTTCGACAGGAGCGCCTTTATAGACTTCACGCCGGCATGTGCTTTCGATTTCCAGTGCGGCTGCGAGCAGATCAAGAGACGCTAGTGCACAAACTCCGATTGAATGTTGCCTACACTCGTCGATATCCTTTTGACATCGGACAGGAAGAGGCTTTTCCGGTTCGGAGACTAGGCAACCGCTTCTGCGATTCCAGCAAGTTATGGTGCATTCTTGGGAACTCCATCGACATTTCCCGGTAACTGCTAATGGCCTAAGCAAGGCCGATGCCCAATCACTAAGGAGCAGACCAACACAATGTTGTGTCCTGCAATCGTGACTTTGACCCGAAATTTGATGAGCGGTGCCCTCAATGCGGCGAAGTCTCCGATAACCTTCACACGGTGTGGGCATGCCAACTCAATCCTTGCCTTCCCCCGAACCCTTCCCCTACTACAGAGTCATAAGTGGCAGTCGTACTCAGTTGCTCAGGACTTGAGTCTCACAGGGCTCTAGTCCAACGGACGTGGGTAGCGGCCTTGTCCAGCGGGGTCCCGGGCCTTTGTGGGCCTGAGAACTCTTATCGAGTAAAAGTTTTTCACATACGTATATCCGTATTTCGGTTACTTCTCCAGCAGTCTTTATTTTTTAGCTTGGTAGCGCACGGGCCACCAATGACAGAGCAGTGGGCTCGGGGTTCGACCAGTGCGTCGATGTTGTGGCCATTGATAAGCACGTAGAGCTCGGTGGCTTATCGTGCTACGTTACGATTAGGTGGTGGCCCCAGATCAAGGATCCTTCGACTTGTCCCGACGATGCTACACAGCGTCGTCAGACCTTTCGGCGGTGAGATTCGGTCATTAACGCTTTTTCTGATAAGAGATATGCTGATACCTTGTTGAGATGATTTTCGAATTATCGTCGGTGGCGCCGGAAGATACTTTGCATTTTTTCTTGCACCAATCGCACTTTCACTGGATGCTTCCCTCAGGTTTTCTGAGAAACGCTAGGAGATAGGATCTATGTTGGGCCGGTGCACTGGAGGCGATGCGGGAGTATTTAGCCGCTGTTGTACAGCCTTTGCAGAACACTCAGGTTTTATTATTTGACGCTCGCGTACCCTTGGCACAAACTCTCATGCGCGCGTCCTGCGTGCAAGATCAATAGTACTATCTGCAATATCGACTAAACTCAAGCCCGGCCTGCGACAAATGAAAAGACGACTTCCACAGTGCTATAAGAAAAGAATAATAGCACTTAGTAACTCT
This sequence comes from Hyalomma asiaticum, assembly GCA_013339685.2. Lineage (NCBI taxonomy): Eukaryota > Metazoa > Arthropoda > Arachnida > Ixodida > Ixodidae > Hyalomma > Hyalomma asiaticum. The sequence goes on along the minus strand of CM023484.1, from coordinate 92,923,361 downwards.
AGGCTAAGTGCCTGTTGAGCAGTATTTAACTTACTTAACATTGTTCCTCCGTTCGCTGGATAAGGGTAAATATTTTCTTATTTCCGGTTTGAACGAATCTGATACACTGTAAGCATCAGAGCGGCTTAGCGTTCGTATTGCAAACATACGTGATGGTGTGAAAAGTAGAAGCCAGGAAATATTTCAGAAAGAACGTATCACGAAAAGGAATAAAAAAAATGATCGTTTCACTGACCTTGCACGATGCTCCGTTTTGCACATTCGTGTCATCTGCCTTCTTGCATTGGTCATAGAGTTGTTCCATCTGTCAGCGCCACAAGTTCAATACAGTCAAAAGTATAAACAAGATATTATCCATATAACGTGGAGTTCCCGCATCAAACCGTAAAGCGTTTACGTACACTAACCTGTAATTTAGCAGCGATTGCTAACAGATACGGCTCTTGAGCTGTCTGCATGGCTGCACCTCAATATTCCCCTAAACGAGGCTATACGCATTTGCATATGTAGGCGCCTGAAATCATCACACCGCGACGCTTCGCTCGAGCGGAATATAGCCAAGGCATTTGTTGTGTTACATGCTGCTCAGCGTCTGTGGCGCCATTTTTCTGCAATTTATAAAGGTAAATTCCTTATACGCCTCAGGTAAACTTCGCTTAAATGTAGCCATGGCACATAATCGTCGCCAAAATATACCGGAAGAGATTGAATGCTTGTGTCTCATTCATTTCGTATATGCTACGCTTGGCAAGGAAAAAAACCCAGCAAATGCAGACATGACTTACGGGACATGACATGAATGACCTCACATCCTTACCAATTCCGTCACGACTAACGATAAAACTGGTAAGAGTTTTGTGATCGTTTAGGAGGCGTATAATGAGCTAGGATTTATTTGAAAGTGAAACTAGAAATCTATGCATTAATCGTTAATCGTCACGCAATCGCAAAAGGTGAAGGTTCCAATAACCAGGCAGTCATGTTAGTAATAGGTTCGTGCCCTTCCGTGCCATGTTAGGTACATGGCTAGTGAAAGTGGACTTTTCGGTATTTTGTACCATAGTTCGTGGCGCATTATTTTCGGTCAACACTTCGCCGTTTTCCTGCTTTCCTAACTGAGATTATACAGCAATTCGCGCTATGCCCCCTCGTGGTTTAGGCGGCTATCCATAACTGGCTAGTGTTGCAATGCAACAATCAAAACCCTAATCAGAAACGTATTCAAGCTTGCCCTAGAGCTTTCTGCTCGAACACACACGGAAGGCCTCCTCAGGTTGAGAGTCTACAACACGTTCACATAGATTGTTCAAGCAAGAATAGGCAAATAATTTTTGCGGAAGTTGGAGTAACGTTTTCCATTTCGTTTTTATAAATTATTGAAACCCAAGAGTTTTCAGAGTTCATCAGACTCTCTGGCACCCCACAATGCCGAGCCATACCTGGCATCATGAAAATAACCCCACAGTCGTCGGTCCTGCAACTGTGAAGGTTCCTAACGACGCAAGATAGAATATGCCCAGCACTGGAAGCCGCGCAGTATGCATCCGACGCAAAAACAATGGACGAATATGAGCTACGGGTGAAGCTATGCTCACCAGAGCTTGATCGAACAGGAGTGAACCAAGATTCGTAGGCGCTGCTTCGTATTCTCAAGAGGAGGCCTTGTCGACAGTGGTCGCCGCCTGTAATTGCAAAGTCAATAGCTGCGCTACCATCTGCACTTCTAATTTCACCGTGGCAGGGCAGGTTGCCATTGCTCTTGAATGTACGGGAGGTTTACACCGCGCGATTTACTCAGATTCCAAGGTCGCAATCAAGACCTTCGGATCGGCATAGTGGCTCCCGAAGCCCCACGTGTCATACAAAAAGGCTGAGTCCTCAGACATTACTCAGTGGCCTGTTCTGTACACCTTGGAACCATTCAGGGTGCCTCCCTCTACACTATCAGTTGCATTCCCTGCTCCAAATTTGCCTGATTGTGTGGCTAGGAAACCGCCCTCTCAAGGGCGAATCGAGCCTGTCTGCTTGTATAAAAACACCTGCCTGCATCATTACCTCTCCAGACGACTCCTGCCCATGCCGCATTCCGCTGTGCTGGGCCCAGGCTGTCATTTTCAGACTTCTACAAACAAGCACGTGCCCAAGTTTTGCTGCACCGCACACAGCGTCCCCGGACGAATGTCAAGCCCAGACTACCACCTGTGTGTTGGTTACGCGGACTTCGGACATGTCCTGTGGAGTTTCGCTTCTGCTGTTCCGTCTTTCGCCCATGAAGAAATGAAGCCTACAATGACCAACGACCACAACTCTCAAATCCTGGCTTTCCAGAAGGCCGCCGAGAGGGCCGGTAAATTTGACTTGATGGTCCCTGAGTGCGCCTACCCGTGACGTTGAGCTTACTCGCGCCTATGGGGGACCTAATCAAGCTGGTTCACTCAGTCGCCATTTTTTTCCAGGCCACTTTCGCGTGAGTCGTATAAGGCTTTCACCCCTAAAAATTACGTGTGGCTAAAACTCGCCTTAAATGTGCGGGTATGAGCCGCACATCATGTGATGTTGACATTTGAACCACACACCAAATTGCGTTTTCGTTGCTTTCGACTGTCGACTGTCAGTGTCCTGCTTCGTAATACCCAGGCCTCCGCTTCCGGCGCGGTGTCGAGTTTAGTGTCTTGGGCGATGGCAGAGGTACGTATATTAGGCATTTCTGTAAGAAAGAGCTACAAGTCGCTTACAAATAATGGGGGTTAGATGCAACACAAATATAACCGTGCCAATGTTTCCATATCAAAGATTGCTACATGACGGTTCCATGCGACTTGAACGCGAGAGTTGGTACTTTAATATTATGCCAATTCTATGTTTGTCTGCAGCCACTACGTACGTTTTTCTTGTTATTGTGACGTCCCCCTTAGACAATTGCTCTCACGAGGCTTTCAAGGACATTGAAAAGTCGCGCGATTTCTTTCTTTACTTTGGATTTGATGTCCTACGTAGTGATTGTAGGCAAAATATACCCACCCATTGATCTTTGTCCTGTTCCTCCGTAGGCCCTTCCGGATACTCATATATGGAGGTATCTGCCACAAGAAAGCGTGTTAATTGCCATGCATTACTTCCATAACATACATAATGCGGTGAAGAAATGATGCTTAGTTTAACAAAACTTGATACTGGGCTAGATGGTGCAAGTTCATTGTCACGGTAATATAGGCGCAGGAACAACATTCACATAGACACGAGGAGACAGGACAAGCGCTCACTTTCATGTACCTTTATTTTTGGCTACGCCGACAATATATACACGTACCACACGTATGCTCCATCAGTCAAGCACATCGCCACCGTCATCCGACATCACATATCATTACACACATCCGTCTAGATATTTTATCTCTCCTTTTCTAAGATTAACAGATGTATCGCTAATGCATTCTTTACCCTTCTTGAAAATAAAATAT
>CM023484.1:92884442-92919800 GCA_013339685.2 Hyalomma asiaticum | reverse complement strand
CAGGCCACTTTCGCGTGAGTCGTATAAGGCTTTCACCCCTAAAAATTACGTGTGGCTAAAACTCGCCTTAAATGTGCGGGTATGAGCCGCACATCATGTGATGTTGACATTTGAACCACACACCAAATTGCGTTTTCGTTGCTTTCGACTGTCGACTGTCAGTGTCCTGCTTCGTAATACCCAGGCCTCCGCTTCCGGCGCGGTGTCGAGTTTAGTGTCTTGGGCGATGGCAGAGGTACGTATATTAGGCATTTCTGTAAGAAAGAGCTACAAGTCGCTTACAAATAATGGGGGTTAGATGCAACACAAATATAACCGTGCCAATGTTTCCATATCAAAGATTGCTACATGACGGTTCCATGCGACTTGAACGCGAGAGTTGGTACTTAATATTATGCCAATTCTATGTTTGTCTGCAGCCACTACGTACGTTTTTCTTGTTATTGTGACGTCCCCCTTAGACAATTGCTCTCACGAGGCTTTCAAGGACATTGAAAAGTCGCGCGATTTCTTTCTTTACTTTGGATTTGATGTCCTACGTAGTGATTGTAGGCAAAATATACCCACCCATTGATCTTTGTCCTGTTCCTCCGTAGGCCCTTCCGGATACTCATATATGGAGGTATCTGCCACAAGAAAGCGTGTAATTGCCATGCATTACTTCCATAACATACATAATGCGGTGAAGAAATGATGCTTAGTTTAACAAAACTTGATACTGGGCTAGATGGTGCAAGTTCATTGTCACGGTAATATAGGCGCAGGAACAACATTCACATAGACACGAGGAGACAGGACAAGCGCTCACTTTCATGTACCTTTATTTTTGGCTACGCCGACAATATATACACGTACCACACGTATGCTCCATCAGTCAAGCACATCGCCACCGTCATCCGACATCACATATCATTACACACATCCGTCTAGATATTTATCTCTCCTTTTCTAAGATTAACAGATGTATCGCTAATGCATTCTTTACCCTTCTTGAAAATAAAATATGCTTCTAACAGTTAACGTGCCGTCTGTTCCCTTCCCCTACCAAGAATTTTCGTTTCTTTCCAGTTTGGCTCGCAATCACTACATTTTGCACAGTGTTCTGCCATATTGCTTAACTCTTTCGTTACCGTGGGAAAATGGGCAACTTTTCGTAGGTTTTTGTTGGTATTTTTTTGTAATAAGTAATAAAATGGTTATACTGTAATGCAATACATCAAGAGAAAGCTAAGTAAATGTACTTTTGACGTGTGCAAGTTTAAAAAACTGAACTTTGGAAACTAATATGCAGAAAAAATTGTTAAAGGTAACATTTCTTGCAAATTTGAAAGAACATTTGCAATTGTATGTTTACTACGTAAAAGAAGTAAATCTGGAAAATATTCTGAAATATACCAATTGTTTAGATAGGAGACATCTACCTAACAGAAAAGCTTCACTGACCTAGCTCAACAACTGCACGAGTTACACTTGTTTACCTGTTGCCCAGTAGAAAGTGTCTTGTTCAGCCAGGTTGCACAGTTTTTCCTTTTTATTGCACAAATTCCTCACACACAGAAGCACAGTAAATATTAGTAAAAAGGGAAAGAAATGGGCTATTGAACCATGTATATATGGACATATTGCACTCTATGGTTGCAAAAATAAATGGCAACCCGTCTTGTGCCATAAAACAAAACATACCGCCGGAGAGCTGATGTAGGTCCGGGCTGATTCTGCACGTCCTCGTCGTCCGAACTAAAATCCGATGATGCGGGATCATCATCTGAATCACTGCTGCTAGAAGCAGCCAAATGATCGCTTCCATATGCAACAGAATCGCCAGAAAGGCGTCGCGCGAGGGACCGGCAACAAAAGCGTCTGCCATCTTCGTAAACAGACGGAGCGAACCGCACAATTGGAACCGCCGCTTAAATCGCCGCCGCCCAAGAAAGATACAAACTACGCAGAAAATGAAAGATTAGTGTCTAGAGAATACCACAGATGGTGCTGCAAGTCCATAGGAGCGCTCATATTTTAAAAATAGCTTGTGGCGCGTATGGGTCACCGGTGACCCATGTCCTATGGACACGGTAACGAAAGAGTTAAGTAACCAAAGTTGTAGTGATGTAGTGATTGCGAGCCAAACTGGAAAGAAACGAAAATTCTTGATAGGGGAAGGGAACAGACGGCACGTGAACTGTTAGAAGCATATTTTATTTTCAAGAAGGGTAAAGAATGCATTAGCGATACATCTGTTAATCTTAGAAAAGGAGAGATAAAATATCTAGACGGATGTGTGTAATGATATGTGATGTCGGATGACGGTGGCGATGTGCTTGACTGATGGAGCATACGTGTGGTACGTGTATATATTGTCGGCGTAGCCAAAAATAAAGGTACATGAAAGTGAGCGCTTGTCCTGTCTCCTCGTGTCTATGTGAATGTTGTTCCTGCGCCTATATTACCGTGACAATGAAATGATGCTGTTTTTTTGACAAGCTTTTCATTGAAATAACATCTGTTGCACTTATCTTTTATGTGCGCACACAAAAGATTTAAATGAGTAAAGGGGGAGTGGTTGGCCCATGTGAAAAGAGGGTACATGCATGGGAAGTGTTCTCAGCGCTTCTAGTTGGGGAGTGCAGTCGCCAATCTTTCGAGTCTAGCAGCCCTGTCCAAGACAAGCTTGGATGGTTTTGATCGCAACAGTGGCCTGACAGAAGGGAGAGCACCGCAATTCTGGGGCCCCTTATGTCGCTGCTTATGACAACTGTTGCGACCGGGCCATCGGAGATGGAGTGGTGCCACCAGAAACTCGTTAACGCAGGTGTCGTTACAGAAGAACGAGTCGAACGAGCTGAGTGCCGGTAACGATTTCCTCGTTATCTCCGGCCGGGGGTGGTGAGTGATCACCGAAAGGCGTCCTGCTGCGCCATCGTATGGTCCGGCTGCGTACGGATCACCTCGGCCACCTTTGAAGTTAAATGGGCGGGTCACAATCTTCTTCCCCTTCGGACCTCAACCTCGGATTGGAGGACAATCTTCAACTGGGTCCTCCCTAGAAGGCGTCACCGGACGACGCTGATTATTAATCAGCGGGACAATCCTCAGCATGGAGATACGGCCATCAGCTACCAAACATGCTGTAAATAAATGTAAACATTCTCATCTGCAAAGCGACTCCTCGTACTCTTCTCTCCTGCCCCGTGGACTCCTGGCCTGAAGGCGACACGAGTCCACGACAAATGGTGGCAGCGATGAACCACGACAAGCGGTGGCAGCGGTGAGGTTGCGACCCGACTGAACATTGGCAGCGTGCATGAAATGATACGACGTCGTGACCACTAAGTGGTCGCCCTTCGCACCTGAGACTTCATCCAGACAGTATGACCAGCATTTCAGGCATACATCCTGCCACTGTTTTTTGGCAGTAGGATGTAGGCGAAGAACAACAGAATGTGGAGTAAGTGGCGGCATCATCAACTTCACCGGAATGACGTGCAGTCCAAAGCCTACGGGGAGCGCACGGGCAATTGCATATCTCCAACTGCATGTTCGGTGACCCGCGTTGAGTCTACAGGACAGACTTACTGCATCGATCATTCATTTCAGCATTCTGATTTGGATAAATTTTCCTTAATTAATTCCTCGTGCAAGGTACATTACCTCTGAGAAAGAAACAGTGAATGGCAAGCTTGAGTTTCCACTATGCTTACACCCCTAGCTTACTTAAAAGATGAGTGTACGATCCAGACGTTCTACAGTATTATTGTCTGCATCACTTTCACTACTAAAAAAATCAGAAAATCGCTGGGTACCGCTTTAGGAGCCCTATTTCCATATTGACGTCCTATGGTTGTGGCGAAGAAAAAGAGAGACGCTCAAACGATTCCGTTTATTCTCTTTTATTCACAGCGAGAGCTTCACACTTACAGGCACGTGTCGTCTATGCAATATGGGAGGGTTGGTACTGCGGTTCATCCGCGCCTATTGCGGCCATTGCCGCGACCAATGCTGCTTAACGTCGCGCCTATTGCGGCATACAAGGCATTCAAAAATGCTGTCATGACCCCATGATGGCAACGAGCCTGTTTTTTCAAAATCTTTCCCTGGATGATAAAGGGGGACATGTTCTTGCGCGATGATGCAACATTATTTGTGACCTTCGATGACAGGTATAAGGGCGGTCTTCTTCAATAAAATTTCGGTTGAAGTGAGCGCTCATCTTGTCTAGCTCTTGCGTCCTCGTTCTGCCTTGCGCTTCCTTCCAGCAGAGTTAAATCTTGTTACAGTAAACAGCACATTAACAAACTTCTCAGATTATGAACTTTTCAGAAAGCGCGTGACGACTTCCTATATTCGCAATGTAAAATTACTTCACTACAACATACCTCAAAAGCTTGTATTTAGTTCCGCATCATATTAACAGCCCTCCACTACTACGAAAACACGTTCGCAAATCCGCGGATGCTTCTATTCCAGCGAACCGGTCACCGAAACCAGAGGAAAAGACTACAAGACGACAATCGACGCCGGCGCCTTGCTCTACCGAAAAGATGAAGCAGTGCGAGAGATAAAACAAAAAGAAGGCCGCATATGTGCGTGCTTCGCTGCAAATGACGTCGAAAGACGATAGTCTCCTGCCACCTCTGCTACGTAACACCCTCTCCTCCTCCCCTCACATTGCTCACGTTCTGGCCCTCCCCACTGACTTTTCCCATGATCGATGCAGTGAGGGTTTTGGTAAATTCAATTATAACTTCCCGTGCGGATGGATACGTTGCCTCCATTGCTTACTCACATCTTTCAATGTTGCTTGTTTATGTGTTGTGAGCCTATCGTCTTGTTTCCGTTGTACTAACATGGAAACAGCATAGACGAACCATGGCAAAAGTAGGTTGTTTTATTTAAAAAAACCTTCGTTCATCAAGGTAAATTTCACGGTTTTCACTATAACGATCGTTTAGAATAACGAATGATCTGGGCGGTCCCCTGAAGTTCGTTATAATGTGATTTTACTGCATATGGTGTAAACGTTTGTAAAACGAATTGATTACGTTTCCGTTTAACGGGGAGACAGCGCTACCACTGCGTTGTCATCTGGCTGGCTTGATGGGTAGATAAAACGGTGTCTACAGACTTTTAGTTCAAGGTGCGAGCGACAACTAACATGAACACCTCTTACATTGCTACGGCCAATTGTTTCGCTTCCATGTGAAAACGTCATGTGTTGGATATACATTGTTAAACGCTTATGCTGACCATAACTTTGGTTACTTAAGAAAGTGTTCAATAGATGTGATAGGATTTCCTCTATTTTCTGTCCCGTTACCGCTCCCCCAGGAAGAAGTACAGGGTATCGTATCTAATATACAAATTCCATACACTGCAGCCTGGAGGTACCCGTGTTTAAAACGGAGCCCTTGAGTCTGTAGAATGCCATAGGGGGTTACCTATTACTAAGAGCGAGCCGTAAGGTGTGTCGCCTGTAGAAGCTAATCATGTTTCTTCACATAAGTTTCAGCTGAGGTGGTGACAACCGATCCAGTGCGTTGAAAACTACAATGGCGCTACGGTGTCCTGTTTTTTTTTTCTTTTCTAGGGCACGCCCTTGAAAACATCTTCGTCACGCTAACATAGATTCACAACAAACTACCTCCCATTTTGTCAGTCTCCTTTTCCCTCTTTCTCACGTGCCTATCTTCCCCTCCTGTCTTTCTGAGTGCGTACGAGTGTGAAAAGCGTGCAGAAACGAACAGTTGAGGAGGCAGTTGCCGTACTATTGAGGAAAAGCCTACTTGTGAAAACGTCGCCTATAGCGATAATCCCTGTTCTGGATCGTGCTTAACGATGTTCATCCAGTGAAGTATGCCATTTCAAGTGAACTCAGGGCGTGGCAAGTTAATATACGAACTACAGTTATGAATACATACAGACCTTCTTGTTCAGTAGGGCAGAGCCATCTCTCCCACAAAACATTTCTTATGTTTAGACACCACGGAGAATCCTCACATCCATCAATATCTGCAAAAAACAAAGTGCATTGATAAGATGAGAATGTTGTTAGTTTAATGAGCCCTTTAACCACTTGTTCTCGTATGACGCATAAATGGTGTTAGAAGCTAACTCAAACGATGAAATTGCTCCACTTAAAAATTATGAGACTCTATAGACCCACGTGGCCACACGCCGCCGCGGCGATTTCCGCGGATATCTCTGGTATCAATGTCGCGTCCAGTCACCGTGTGTAGCGATCGTCACACATTATCTGATACTTATACCCCTGAGATGGAATAAGGGGTGCTACAATGTCGACAATGTGGTCGAACTGACACTTCAATGGCTGAAATGACTGCTGGGGAGCACGCGTGGGTCGAGCAACTTTGGTTCTTTGATATGTTGGGAACGCTTGCGCCCAGCGTCGAACGTCCGCATTAATTCCTGCCAAAGGAAGCAGTCCCTGATGAGCATCTACATCGCGCAGAAAGGCTGGCAGGGGCCACGGAGGCTGTCGAACAGATCGCACCGGAACGCAAGGACGAAGGACCCTGGAGCTTTCTCAGTTGTGCCACAGGTGACTTTAGTCGCTGCGAACAATACTGGGGTATTTTCAAGAACGTGCAATATTTCAGCATCATTAGCTGTAGCTTGGCGGCAGCTAATGCCTCAGAAGGAATAGACGCGAAAAGGCACGTTACTGGTGTATGCGCGGACGTTCGTTCGCGGAAATGCGGTGTATGTCTAGAAAACTCGGAAAGGAGGGGAAGTTGCCTGAATTGTCCCTCCGAGTATGAGCACTTCGGACTTGGCGCTATACTGTAAACCAAAATATTTTCATCAATGTAGATTACAGAGCGGTGCAGCTCTTAGTGTGGGACGCTCCACGCTGTTTCCAAACACCTTTCGGACGTGTTGACAACCGTTTGGGACGTGTTGACACTCCTACGAAGCAAATACATTTTGTTCGCTTCTAAGTATACATGCTAATATTGTGACTGACACTTGGACATCTCCAATTAAGTAACTTTTCAGTATGTTTTCGGAGAGGGATGTAATATTAAGATCTATTTCTCGCACAAACTGGCACAGGCTAAAAACGACATATGTAATTGGTCAGTAAGAAGTGATTTTGTCAGGGTCATAATACCAGCTTTTGCCATTAGCTTATTAGGTCACATACTTGCCTGTATCTTGCACTGAGCTGTCTACATATGTGTTGAGGTCTGTGAGCATGACGCCAGGGCACATGTCCCCAAGGCACGGGCTGTTGCAGTCTGCAAAAATCGGCACCCTTGGTGAGCACCTCATCATTTGTACTGTATGAGTACCCTAGTAGTGGTGTCCTTAATAATGTATAAGTCTTTCACCCCACCCATTACTTGGGCTGCAGCTGCCTGCACAACACTTAGGCTGTCGCGGTGTTCTTCACTAAAAATGCACCGAAATGCTATTCGAAAACGCAGTACCCGCTCGCGCACCAGCAGTCCGCAATCTGAAATTCATGCGGAGCCTAGGTCTTTATTAGAGGAGACGTATGCTGAACTGCTTAGAGCTTACCACTTGAGATTTCAATCAACTCGCTGTGCGATATGCCCGCGATGACGTCCGCTTGTCAGACGACGTGAAGAAAAATCCGTGAGCGCAGGAATGGGGTATGATTCGAGCCAACGACTTCACCAGCTGAAGAGTGCGTAATCTTGAGACAATCCCTTTGTTACCTTCCCGTAGCTGAAGTGGATCGTGTCGATGGGCCTGCCGTTGTTGTGTCTTGGACTAGGCGCTCGTTCATATTTCGGGGAAATTCGTAGTCGGTGGTGTTCAGATGGGGGAAGGCTTTCGTAGAGTGCCACGTTCACCTATTTGATGGGGTCTCATCTTAAGAAAGGTTTTCCATTTTGCAATCAGCTCCGAATCCGTGCCGTCCAGTTTGCTGTAAAACTGCGATGACACTCCGGTTGTTACACCAGTGTAAGAAGCTCTGATTTCTTGCAATAAACCATAAAATAACCACGGCAGGGATGTATTTCAGCGCCTACCGCATGAGCAATATACTCAAGTCGGTCTGACCGTGTTTCTTAACGGAGGGAAGGTTACATCTTGAAATTGCCGGCTACGTCACGTTCAAGTGAGTCCGCACTGTGCGGCAACTAATTAAGTCGTTAACATCTAGATCTAGACAACTATTCTATTCTCGTTCCCGACTTCGAATAGATTATTTTGGTAATAGTACGCCCTGTGGTACAGCACATATATTTGTTATTTAGTTCTTTTAGAAACACATCGTTTGTACAGTTAATGGAAAGGTGAATTATAGCTTACCAGCACTTTGTCCATATGCAGTGCGTAGAAAGGCAAGAAAGGTGAAGGTGCTTAGACAACCCATACGACCTTTTGAAGTGAGAGAAATAATCATACCTGCATTAAGTGCACTGTATTTTTTGGCATATTAGTTTCAATAACACTAGGTGGTGTAGAAAGGAAACAGATAGCGCATCTGCTGGCTACATCATTTTACACACTGGGACAGAGAAAGGGACATGTTGTAACGGTTTTATAAGGCAGTGAGCTTCTTTCAGTTACAATATATATCCGTTACACTCACAATATTATGCATAGTATGTAACAGAAGTGCAGGTACATATGGAAACACAGACACCTTCTTCATAGTATCCGGCACAGGTGACAGGCGGGTCTTCCTATGTTCAAAATGTACACAAGCCACCACAGGAGTACATATGAGGCTAATGAAATCGCAGAGCCTGGTCGCTGTACGGTCAAACCCCACCCCCTTCTCGGAACGCTTTCGATTTTGAATAAGGATATGTAGAAGGCCCGCAGACAAACACACGCACGGTCATTCTACAAGAAGAGCGTGCGAACCCTTGACATTTCCCCAAAAGATCTACCGGATTTTATCCCCGTCAAGACGGGCTTACATATTTTGAGGCATTCACACAAGCCCACCCCAGTTACAATCCTTGATTATTGCTCTTGTACTTGCCAGGGAATACGGTCTTTTGTATTAGCTGCCGTGTTTTCAATATGACATTAAAAAGCGTGGAAATAGGTTTGCGTAACCTGATGGACGTTGCATGCAAGAAATAATTGTGATGCTACGGCCCCGTATATGGTTTTTCAGGATTGTAAATATGTTAAAGCACGCGCGTTCGTAAGTGACAACAAATGCGTCTGCAGCCTACATGCCTAAACGCACGAACGGCGTCTTGAATATTTGGATATTATTTCGTGCCACACATATGCATTGCGCCTCCGTCAAGGAACGAATGCCCTTCAGCGAAGTTCACGGAGATTCTGCTGAAGAATTAGCGAGGGAACTCGTCTCATCTCTTAATTGCGTGTTCCCCGTTGCTCGAGCATTTCTTGTATGTTATCACAAAGGAAGAAAGTACTCAACCTACGGTCATGTATTCCTGAATTCAAATAAAACTGTGTGCACTTGACAATAAGAGTAACAAGTGAAATTACAAATACTTGTCAACCTCGCAACATCATACAACTGGATGTAACTTTCTAAGAAAATTTCCGGTTACTGGCATGTATTTCAGAATATTTTTCTTGTTATCAACTGACACTTTTTTAAGGCTTAAAAAAATCGACGTTTTCATCTGTAGTGCATTGGTGTAAGTTTTTATGAGAATGGTGGTAATAGCCAGTGTGACCGTAGGTGGTACACTTTCAGGAAAATGTAATGCCGTGATACTCACGACAGTTTGCATACTGCGTACTCCATTACTGCATGAGCTTATATGAATAGACCACGTCGTGTAGCTAAAGAAACGTTACGTACGGCAATTTTGTCGTCAGGCTTGAGAACTCCACAATCCGTCGTTTAACGCAACTGGGAAGAGTCAGCATCCTCGGTGGCTCTTTTACTTACGCATTGAAATAGAGCGTATTCCCTTCGCACTTCAAATAGCGCTTCGAAATAATTTTTTTCTTTTTTACTGTGTTTTTTCTACGTTTTCTTGCAAAATTTCTAAAAAAATAATCGTTATATTTGTATATACTATATGTTTCAGCTTTTAATTCTGTCGGCTTTCAAAATGATGTGCGTATGTAAACAGAACAGTACTCCTACCTTGGTGATGCAGCCGCAACCATTAAAGAACAGGTACTAAGGATATTAGACATCGGGGCGGTACACATGTGACGTTGAACAAAGGAGAATGTTCAAGTGTTCGATGCCCTTTTGAAGTCACTCTACCACGACGTAGGGACGCTGTTGCAACCTTTAGGCTAGCCTGTATATTGCTGTCTTAATAAACAGCAAGGCAGTTTCATAATGACGAAGCGAATGTTCAGTGGCCTCTTGAAAATGTCGCACTAATGAAGAAAACATTGCACTATTTTAGAAATTGGACGCGGATGAAGTGTCATGAGACACCTAGCGTTAATGCGTTCATGCGAAAACAGTTAAATAGCGAAGACGGCGAACTGTTGCTTTAGCGAGGCATGGTGCGCGCTATAACACAAAATAGAATGCAGAGTTCTCGAACGTGATTGCCAATAAATACGCAGCAGTCAACCAACGGCCCTCCTGACACCAAGTGTCGTGGAGTCAATTCGAAATTTCACCATAAATACTGAGCGGTACTTTAATAGACCTGTCAGGTCACCCCCGCCTTTTTTTTTTTTTTCAAAGCAAAATGAACGATTAGAATCAATTGCATTATGCGCTGCTTACCCTAAATTTGCTATCGTTCCTTAGGCTAATTCTTGTACAAAAATGTGCAGCGTGCTGACGATTGTAGAGTTGTAGATTCGGTAGAGAGGCTGCGGCTAAAGAAACTATGGCACCCTTAAGCCTCGCCTTAAAAGCTGAACGCGATAGCAATGTTTTGCCCCATTCTCATCGCGCTCTCTTCCGCTCGCAATGTTCTTCAGTAGCTTAGACACGTGGTTCTAATAACTACACCTGCTGGACAGTACGAATTACTTTTGGCTATCACTTTCTGCATGTTGCTCACGTTTCGGCGCATCGCCTCGGCCTCCCTTGCTCTCACGTCAGGGTCCATAGTCCGGCGCTGTCGTTTCTTCAGAACGGCTTGCGCCCGCAGTTAAACATCCCCGCGCCGCTTTCCTCGCACAGCCTCAGAATAACGAGCTTTGGCGCCTCCCTTCTGTGCCTCCGTGTTGTGAGGCCTCCCTCGCCGTCTTCGGCCACTTGTCATATAGGTGCGCAATCAAGATTCACGGCAATATTCCCGTATACACATAACAGAGTCCATCACAAACGTTTCGTCAGCCCGCGGCCATGAAGGGACGTCTACACGCTCGCGAGCACTGGTGACCACACCCGTAAGGCCAAGTGCGAGCGCCCGAAGGCTAAATATCTATGCATTCGGCACGACGAAGTATGTCGCCGTGGGCCCTTTGCACCATCTCGCGGGTGACAGTCAGGCCTCTTCCACGCTGAATCATCTTGGGAACACAGGCTACCACGTCCTGTAAGCCAAAGTATTAGCGGCACCCGGCTAAATATCCCTTCATGCGGCGCAACGAAGCACTGCGCCGAGGGCCCTTTGCGTCATCTCACGGCGTGATGGTAGAGCTTCTGCCACACTGAAGCACCTCCAAGATGCATGACCAACGGTAACTGGTACATACAAATAGCTCGCCGTTAGCACCGCTGAGGATGACGTGGGGCAACCGTGCACGTAAGGTCGATCATCGTGACCCGGAGGGAAGGGCCGCAGGTTTGATTCCCCGATCACGCGCTTCCCACTAAAACGGAAGGTCCATTTTTTTCTTATTAACTATCTCGAATTTCCTCTCACGGACCAACGCCGGTTCTTTGCGCACAACAAACGGCGCTGAAAACAAAATTTCTGCGGAACAAGCTCTTTAACGCTATTGCGTTAAGACGGAGTAGCAGGGAAACAATCGTTTTTCTTAGAGGTTACCAATAAGATTATTTAAAAAAAGATATGACTTAAAATTGGCTGCAAGCTATCGCAAAATTTGGGTGGCTATCTTGAGTATGCCTTATCTCTACAGGCCATTTATAAAAGAAAGGACCCGGATCATCGCCATAGTTTTGACTGATGGTGCTCGATACCCCTGATCACCATATATCAAGGGTCCTCTAAGTGTCTTGTCTGCGCCGGTGTCGTCTCCATTTTCCCTGTTTTTATGAGTGATTGATTGATTGATTTATTTGTGGGGTTTAACGTCCCAAAACCAGTTCTGATTATGAGAGACGCCGTAGTGAAGGTCTCCGGAAATTTGGACCACCTGGGGTTCTTTAACGTGCACTGACATCGCACAGCACACGGGCCTCGACATTTCGCCTCCATCGAAATGCAGCCGCCGCGGCCGGGATTCGATCCCGCGACTTCCGGATCTGCAGCCGAGTGCCATAACCACTAGACCACCGTGGCGGGGCCTGTTTTTATGAGTGTATTGCATAAAAGGCAACACGCGGAAGTTGCTGACGGCTCCCAAGACACCGCGCTTTCAACCTATGTTCGAAAGCAAACTGCGGATTTCTTGGTGCGTGCATCGGAATAATCTTTGGTGATTTTCCTCGCAGAGCCTCCACGACGTTTGGCACTGTTCTTGGAGTGCGACCAAAAAGTGTTGCATGGCCCCGTTAGTGTGTGTACCAATTCGATCGATGCGAAATGCAGCCAAAATGGCATTATTACTTTCATAAAAAATAAATATGCCGTATAATGCGGTTATAATGCCGCTTATGCACCTTTGTGACTGGCGTTACAGAAGTGTTTTTAATATAGAGTTGTGTTTTTCTAGGGCAATAATGCAAGGTTCCGTGGAGTAAGCAGCGAAATCCTTCGTGTCTTATCGCCAATTATGTGAGTGCTCCAATGGCAAGTAAACGTCGTTTATAAAAGGCCCCCTTTAATTCTTCTTGAACATCGACTGAAAACAATGCGAGTTAGTAGTAAGGACTCCTGTGGACACGTCAAACAGATATGTCAAGGAATTCGTAAATTGGTTTCAAATATAGCAAGCGCGCATGCTCTCTGCTGAACAAATGACGTCACAGTCAGCCCCGTCTACGTCGCTTGATTTTATTGTGTTGTTCAGCAAGAAAGATACAAGCGTTTTCTTTAGTTGTAGAACTCAAGGCGAACAAATAAACCATTACAGAGGGCATTTCTGAGCTTATGTAATGTAATACGTCAGTTCTACTTCAAGCGACGGGGTCAGCGTTCCTTGTGACGGCATATGGCGAAAGAAGAGCAGACGGTTTCCAGCAGCATTTGAAACCAGACTGCCAATCACATGGTGCGTCCTGCGCTCTAACATTTAAGTCATACGTACACATGGGTCTCGACTACTGATGGGCACCATTTTTAGGCTATGTAAGGAGGTCTAACGCGGTCCCTTCAACAGAGTGACTTTGAAACAGTGTACGCAGCCGGTGAGATTCGTGCAAAAAGAAATGAAAGAATCGCCGGCCCTTAGCAATCGTTATTTCGAGGAATCGTTGATGAGTGACAGGCACAAGAACAGGCATTTGACGATGCGGAGGGGATGCCTCGATGCTATAGAGTGTCATCTATTCATAGATCACCGTTTGTGTTAATGCCGATGACTAATTCGACACGACCGCACAGGCACAGGGAAGTTTGCGGGGTATGAAGCGAACAGTCGTGCCTAGTGTCATTATAAATATAGCCAATGCAACAGCGCTGTCCTAGCGAATGTGTATTGCCGATCGCCTGAAGACTGCTCTTACATGATTCCATGTGAAATTTGCAATGGCCATTGAAGACGAGGGGAACGACACGTACAGATGGGTCGCAGATTTCATTGAGTAGATTAGGCAAGGCTAGCAGCATGTTAGGACGTGAACGTACGCTTTGGTACTATTTCTCTCACAACATGCTCATGTGGACATGATGTTATAGAGTGCCTTAAAGGGACTTTAGCATTTGTTGCTACTTTTCCTTCCCTATGCTACCTTACCAGAAAATTTAGAACGAAACACGGCGCCGTGGGCCTTTTGCGCCATCTCACGGGCGACAGGAGCAAAGGGCCTGTCACAGGCGTGGACAGGCATCATGTTCCTGGCAGAGATTTTTTGCACTGAGAGTGTGTTAATGCTTTGTTGAGGCACTTACGTCGTATTGTCATGGAAGACGAATTTGTATTTGGATGTTGCAGTCGCTTTTTAATGCCGCATAACTGCATTCGACGATTTCGATATTCTTACTACACTATCACAGCGTAATGACATGCTCTGGCATTTTCTGGGAAAGAGGCCTTGCAAGACAGATGTAAAACAATATGGACGACAAACTTTGCTGTGAGCTACTGCAGCGCTCTTACCGTTTACCACCGCGGCTATTATAAACACACGCACATACAAACACAACGCACCCTCACAGTGCATGCTGGGCACGAGTTTTGCGGCTCTTCGTTGTGGCTTTACAAATTCAGCCACCGACACCAACGAATATTAGGAATCATGTTAGCAACCAAGCACTCAAGTTTCAATCTAAGTGGCAACGGATAAAGCCCCAGGACGACGCACAGATATACTGATTATGATCGACAGTGCATTCATGGAGCTGTGCAACAGACATTCATGAATTGATAGGCTCTGAAAAGAAGCAGTAATAGTTATGCTGTGATACAAATGCATGAGACTTACCGGCATGAAGCAAAACGCCGTGTTCCACGAAAGATATTCCTAGTAAAGTGCTGACTCTACTGTGTATATATTGCACAGTTCGCTCTGTGTTCACTTCTCGGGGCCGATTGCGGGCGTGTCATAGTCAGTCGTATATGCCACGGCGCAGAATATTCTATGACATTTATGCTGTTTATTTGGCAAAGGCGCGTGGCCAAGCAATTATAATTAAAGGGCGAGTGATACAGCTGCGGTCGGTCTTGTCGCAACACCGTCACAACTACAGAAAGCTGTGCCGACTGCCGGAACTCCCTTGCAGAAGCGATGTCTCGAAGCGAAAGTTCACGTTTGTAGATTGTGGAGGAAAAGCTTGTAAGTAAGAACGCCACATCCCATGACGGGTTGTTTCGATGCATTATTAGTTTGGAATATTGACAATCAGTTATGCTGTAAATTCCTGGTGACATTCGTTTCAACTGTTTACTGATCTGGCTATGTCGTTCGCCCGCACCTACACGGACGTCCATGCGGCTGGCCCTATCATAGTTAACAGAAATAATGTTCATTAACTTACTGCGTAGAGAGCGCATTACTTATTTAAACACACAAATATAACTAGTGTCCATGTAAAAAATATGCCCCTCTCTACCTTAGTCGAACTTCTATCAAATTACCTAATGATTTTAAATCATTCCATGCGCGCTCGCTCATCTCCATCGATTTGTTTGAGCACCGACATGGCTTCAAGAAAAAAGGTTCATGGTTTCCCTTGAACGAGAGGTTTCCAAGTGCAACACTAATCGCGAGGGTGACATTCACGCTTCGGTTTAAACACCTTCGCTACACGGCGAACCTTATCCGACATCAATTTTCAATGCTTGTGTACGTCACATGAGGCAATTTATTATTCACTACGCGGGATGGATTCAAAGCAAGGTAGCGAATGAAGAAACAAAGTAACAAAAGTCTCTGCATAACATGAGAGAGCTTTACAAAGGGCTGTACAACACATCACCCGCAAACGGAGCTTTGCTTCCCATATAAGCTTGTTCTCTGTAACATAAGGATATCCTTCAACATAACGCATTGCCCGCGCTACACGTTTTTCACATGCGATAAACACCATGACGAACTAAATGTGTCTCAGCACTGTAAAGTAGCTATCCACAATATATAGAATGAACAGATAATCCCGCTGTTTTCGTCGTCGTGTTTATAAGGGTGTGACACATTTTTTGAATTCGCATGGTTAAATGACAAATTCGGACTGGAATTCGAAGAAAGGGTGATTTAGGGGTATACACGAGTAGATTTAGAACTTACACATTGACCCAGCCTAGCGTCGCTCTGCCCTATAAACCATTTGCGTTGCGAAGGAAGCCTCGGATGAAGGTAAACTCCCTTGCAAAGAAGAAGCAAAAGTGCTGACGCACGCACTTATTTTGGTTTGTTCCCTGGGGTCGCCCTCATCGCTTTCTTGCTACGTGCAGCGTAGGCCGCGATAATCATGAGTGCTCTTTCACGACTTATGTCGGCCGTTCTACAATCTTTGCATGACGGCTGTCCGTGCTTGAATGCCTTCTGGAACATCAGTGCTAATACGAGGCCGTACTTTGACGAATGTATGAAAGCCGGCGCATTTCGCCGGTCGTCAGTGTTTATTGAAACAACGAATGGGCTCGCTACTGTCGCCGTAAATTGCGAATGGGTTACTCTGCCGTGCACGGGACCGTCAAATAAACAGGTTGGTGGTCAATACTTCCAGTACCACTTCCTTTATCGTCGCGGCCAGGTGACACTAGGTTTGTTTCTAAAGTGCTGTGCTCGTTCCCACACGCGTTGTAGGCTCATGCAATACCCGCATTGTTAAAGCACCTTTGCGAGTTCCTGCTTCGGAATGGAAGCGTTTCAAGATCATTCCGCTACCCATACACCATTGGGCTTGATAATGTTACAAGGACCCCACAGTAGCAGTGCGTCTTCATTCTGCTATTATTCTTTTTTCTTAATGGCAGCTTTTCTCATCACCGCTTCGTAAGTACCCTCAATTAATATGAACCTACTGGTCATTGTCAAATTATTCCCCAATTTGTGTATATGCTTTCTGGAATCGTTGGTTTGCCTTTTCTCCTTCGCGTATCTGTAACTGACTGAATTAATTCATGTTCTCTAGGAAAGCTCTTCCAGTCCAGGAAAACACGCGCAAGCCGGATTCCTACCTTTGGCACGATGTGGGGTATAGGATCGGTCCACACCTACAGGGTACGAGATGGGAGACCACCGGTCGAAAAAAATAATTTCTCTCGGATCGTGTGAAAGGCAAGACAGTTCCGCATGCCTTCCTCTCTACCTCGGGCCTGGCATTCTCGTTCCGTATGCTTAGCCACCTCGAGGAAGAAGAGAACAATTGTCCGCTACTGGAACCTCCGTAGAACACCCATTTTCTACAGTGTGGTCGAACCTATTAAATGCAGAAATAGACATGGTGAAAAAACGCGCCCTTCCCTTATACTGTGGTCAGCGGTCCCCCTTCACTTGTGAAAGAGTGGTGGAGGTGCCGGTAAGTGCTCGCAGTGACGAAACCATCACGGCTGGCCTTTGAAACTGCAAAACCATACTCGCGCTCTAACCTTCGTAGCAAATTGTGGATCAGCAACCACTTCATGAAGCCTCATTCCTCCGTGCGCTTCGACTACACGTTGCCCTCCGCAGGATCTGCTGGCCCTTCGCTCAAGATTGCGACACAACAGGCCGCAGAAACACTACATTTGATACGGCGGATTGCGAAAAAATGTGGTTGTACTGATGCCCACATGCCTAGCCTCCTCGTCCGATCAGTACTGCAACCATGACTCGTGTATAGCGTCCAATTTCATCAGCTCAAGGTGGCCGAATGCGCACGCCTCGAGGTCATTAACCACGAAGCCATGCGGGTCATCATTGGACTGCAGCGTATAACGCCAATCGCAACGCTACAGGCCGAGTCTCACCTCAACACCATCGAAGACCTGTTGCATCAGCGCTTTCATGCACGCTGCCTCAAGCCGTCAACGTTCTGCTCGGCAACTGCCTTGGCTGAGTACATGGGATAAGAACTGCTAAATCCGCCTTCCGCAATAACCCCCCTCACCCGATTTAGCAAGCTACAATTGAGCGATAACGAACGATAACAAACCTCTCGTTCGCCATTACAACCCGGTTACTCGCCGAGCGAATAGTGAAGTCTCCCGCCTTTGTCGTTCCGATGTCCAAGGCGTTCCCACCATCATAGCATACACTAAACCCAGTGTTAAAGGCGCCACGATTGTGCTTTTGTGCGCCCGTGAACACCTGAGGCAGATCAGCCATGCTCCTACGTCGCACATCCCGCACCGCCAACCTCTCTTGCCGAGCTTGTCCCCTGTTCCTGACGGACTGGACTCGACGCTTCCATACGTTAATACGGGTAATTATCCTCGGCTCGTCCTTCGCACTGACTCGGCGCAAGCTGCTCTCAGTGTACCTAAAGCATATCGGTCAGGAACACTCTCCGCAGCACTCTTCGATAGAATTCACCGCCTGGCCGCCTCTATAAACCTCTAGATACGCGTTCAGGGGGTGCCTCTAGTGGCCTTGCCAGGTCTTGTCAAAGTGTATTTAGAAACCCAGTAGCAAGTTGTACCACAAGCCCTTCCGCACTTTCTTGAAACTGCCCGCAGGGACAGGTACTCCGGCAAAACGAAACACCTACTGCATATCACACCAGACCTCATACCACCGTGTACGTCAAAGCTCCCTGGTGGTATCCCGCCGACAGGAGGTTAAGTTCAAGAGGATTTGGCCCGGATCTACGCTCACCCTGTCTGGCCTCAACAGTACCGTTGATGGTGTCATTGCCCACTTTGTGATGCCGCAATCCGCAGTGTCACAATGAGGCACTTGCTGTGGGCCTGCCCAGGCCTACAGTTAAGCTGTCTTCGTCGCCTCCGTGCAACAGGTCTCTGGTCTGGCCGACCACCTGACCTAGACCACTGTATTCATCAACCGTTCCATCGTTCGCTCCTGGATTTCATTCGTGAATCCAACTTAATTATTTTTGATATCCTATGCCTTAGAGTTTGGTATAATGTGGATCTGGCTCTTAAGAAAATAAATCCGCATGTGCGCAAGTGAAAAACGCCAAGGTTTTCTTATGCCGCGACAAAAAATCGCGGGTTGCAGCAACGCCGCTGCCTTACGGAGCCCATCGACGAATGCCTAGTACAATAGGCCATATCAACGAGTTGAACCATTCATCACATGTTTCTTTTGTTTTCTTCTTTTTGTGTGGCATGGCGATACTTTGAGCACGAACGTTCGAAATGATTCCTCCCTGTTCTAAATTACTTCTACGTTAACGTGATTTGCGATCAGGTGAGCCACTGTTAGCCAGCCTCTGTGCGCTAATGCGTGGCCGGTAGCCTCAAGCCACGGGCACGACCACGTGATTTTTTGAGGGGTTGGTATACCTCCTGACCGATGGTTGCACATTAAAAAAATGTGAAAGAGAAGCTGCGCTTTGTTTTCATCATGTGACATTGGTAACCATGGTTCGTCGGTCTAGCCTGAAACTTTTCTGCTCTAATTTACTCCAAGTATCATCACATCGACGAATAATAAAGGCTTATACACTACCACCTTCGCATCGCCAGCGTCAATGTTGCTGATTTTTCCCTCCGTTAGGCGTGTGTGCAGTCCTTGCTTCTTTTTTCTTTCAGGCATTGATGCTGGGGTAGGCGTCCGTACCGTTTAGGGAGAGGCAGATGTTTTTCTCTGATATCATGTCACATATCTTCCCATAATGAAAAAAAAAAGTCATCAGGAAACGATGGACATTGTGAAAAGAAAACAGGGTAAACGCTGACTGCCAATTAATTCACAAAAAATTGGATTGTTATGGCGGCATGAAATTAACAGAAGAAAAGTTCTTAACGGAAAACGTGGTTCGTTTCCCTCTAAACTTCGTTTGGTTGCGCTGTTTTCATTATACATTTCCCTTAGTACATTATACTTCGCTTGAGTTTCGCTTGAATTTCTGAGTAGGGTTTGTACATAAAAATCAATTTTTGTTCATCTGCATAACCCTTGCGGGTTCCGATATAGTTTTCGAATCATAACGCAACATGCTAGCTTAGAATGCATAAATAATACCCCTGACAGACGGGCGAAAGTAAAGCCCTTTGTAGTGAACCCCTTTTCCTACTCTAAAGGACCCTCTGCAGAAAGTAGTTGCGCCGCTGGCAGACGGCAGCACGTGAACTCCTTTAGGTGGTTCCTAAGACGAACGCCGCAAAAAAAAAATGGCGCTCCTCGTTAAAGCAGCAAGATAGTGAACATATTTAAAAAGTTCCGCATTTAATTACGTTTAGCAGTTGTGGATCGGAAAAATATCGTGTCTGCTGCTGATGGCTAATAATGTTGATTGTTCGTTTCACGCCACGACGAAAAAGATAATGATTTCCGGAATCCCGCATGGC
This sequence comes from Hyalomma asiaticum, assembly GCA_013339685.2. Taxonomy (NCBI): domain Eukaryota; kingdom Metazoa; phylum Arthropoda; class Arachnida; order Ixodida; family Ixodidae; genus Hyalomma; species Hyalomma asiaticum. Next base: position 92,899,700 of record CM023484.1, on the reverse strand, counting down.
GGCGATGTGAGCGTTCGAGAGTACGGCAAAAATAAATCTTTGCGGCCCTACAGATCTCATTACACGGCTAAAAGCTAAAGCTTATACGCAAGGCAGGGAAATACTTGCGGGGTGTTGTAATTTTGTGAAAAGTATCTCCCGTTTACGGGTCGTGTACGCTGTCGGCGAGAGTACGCCTTTACGCTCGAAAAGTAGATCACCGATCTACCTTTCTGCAAAGGAACTTTGCCGGGAAGGAGATACTCCTTTGTCGTGTGTCACTGGGCATGAACGCCTTTCCGGCAGATGTCCCCTTACCTAAAGTACTTTAGCATGCCCGTGTGTCAGGGGTATAACATGCACAGAAATAGCATGAGACTATTTTCGTCAAAATACACCCATTATTTTACGGGAAAAATGTGGGACGTATGTGTCCCATTGACCCATGACGTGCTTTCTGAAAAGTGCGACAACACTGTCCCATTGACTCATGAGGGTACCAATGCATTATGTTTCTATGAGCGTTTTGGGTGGAATTACTCCAGCAGGTGCTACTAAGGGCCACATTAGAAACTATGCAACCTTCTGGTGGACCACAGTTTGAGCTGTGTTACGCAATTCGCAGTTGGGAATGTTTTACTGTGCCCAGTCTCCGAGTCTGCCCACATGTCTTGACATATTCACATACACTGACTCTTTTTTCCACTTTCTGCTGCTTGATTTGTTGTATATAAAGAACTGCTATAGCCCCTCTATTATTTGCTGCCCATATATGAAATTGCAACCATGAAGCAATTGAAATCCCATATATGTGAGTCCATTGAACTGATTGAGCTCTCTAAATCCATTTTGAGCTGCTGCTTCACCGTCATAAGTCCGTTCAATTCTCGCCTGCCGGATTATATCTTATAACATTTTACACTCACACTTTCTTCCGTTTTCGAAATACCTAGTTCATCGTTGCGGTCCCACCTCTAGGAGCACGCCAATTTCAGCTATAGCATCCCTGTCAGTGTCTTGTCACATCGCCACAGGTCTAGAAGTTATACTAGCGACTACATAGAAAATTTACGGCCTCCGATGGCATTAAACAGCCTCAGTTGTGATGTAATAGTGCATATTGAACTGAAAAAAAAATCTGTGGATGCCTGTCATGATTTAGGCATAGTGAAAAAATGCAGCATTTTTTTCCTTCAGTATACTGAAACACGGTTATTTTCCAATGTACAGCTCCGATTTCAAAATAAAACAAATAGTTCCCGTGCTAGAATTATCTCTCTTAAAGAGCATAAAAGGAGAAAATTTATATATATATATATTGAAATTCAGCTGTCTTCCACGCAATGAGACGATAATTCAAAATATAGCACGAAAAAAAAATCAAATTTCAACTCAATGTACAATCAGTTCAACACGTCGCAAATGTTTCAATTATTTTTTGTTGTATTTGTAAACATTTGTATTAGACATCAGAAAAACCGTGCCTTACTGATTGCGATGGGTCACTGAAGTCGAAGCTTTTTGTGAGGAAGAAAAAGTGGGACGTGTGTATCCCATTGTCCCACAAAGGGATAATTACGCGGCCAGGCCTCTGAAGCTTAAAACTCTAAATTCTTACATTCGCTTCGCCGCTTCCACGTGTTGCAACGAAGACCACTAGGATGCAGCTTTTATGTCGGGCAGTCAAAAGGCGACGCCTGTTTCCTTTTTAATGCGATGATATGGCTTCATTAGGGTAAACATTGATTATGCACAAGTATACCTTTTCATTTTCGCACTGCGGTCATTCCGAAGGCAGGATACATATACCATGGCTCGCCCGAAATCACTTGTTACACAACGTTCGCTTTCTGGACGATTGTGCCTCTTTTATTGGATTGTTTTTGAAAGCTAGCGTCCTCATCCTCAGCTTGATGAGCATATCGACTTCCATCCATACACGCAGAAGCCATCCTGGCACTCGCCGAGAATACACGGTTGGCCATCTGTGTGATAGCCCCTCCACGGATGCAGCTGTAAAGAAAAAAATATCCCTTTGTGCCCAAATCTACAAGACCACGAAGCTTTATCGCTAGAAGGTGAAGCCGCTGTGCGGGAATGCCGCTGTCATAGGAAGAAATGCAAGAAATCCGAAAGCTAGAGGATGACTCACGTTGCTGCGTAGCACTGCATCTGAGCACTACCAATTGTCTGAGCACTACCGAGCAAAAAGAAAGACGACAGGTAGGCCCCACACAACGCGGGAAACTATGTTTTGCGGAGGTCTCGGCGAGGACATTCCAAATGTTAAACCGTTCGGCGCTTGAGAACTTGATTGATTGTGTTTCGGTGTAGGAAAGGACGCTAATTTCTGTAGTCCATGTCGGAAGCATGGCTAAGCGTCCGTGGGGGATGGGGAAAGGGAGTGAAAGAGGTAGAAGGAACTCGAACGCTCTAGCGGAGGGCTCCGGAATTTTCGGCCACGGGTGTTCTTTAACGTGCGCTGACAGCGCACAGTACACGGGCCTCTGGCTCGCCATAAAAAATGTGGCCTCAGCAGCCTGGACCGAACCGGCCGGGACCAAACCGACCACGAGCCTCTTAATCCACGTTACGCACACAGCTGCTGCAATTGCGCAATGACGTTTATGCTACTCGTAACGCTTCGATAAATCCAGGAGATTCCTCATAGGCAACTTCACCGCTGACAGCTTCGGATGGCATCGATTCCCAGAGTTTGTGGGATGTGTGTCTTTTTTTCTTTCTGTAGATCGAGTACATGAAAATGAATGTAAGTAGAAATTTGACACCGACGGCCTGCTATGCTGCCTTTGGAGAAGTACAGTCGACTTACCATACATCCTGTCCCGTCCGCTGCGTAACTTCCGTCGGCAAGCGTGCAGTCCGGCGTGGGGGCCGTCTGCAAAGAGCGCGAACTATGGTCTTTCTTATCCGCTTGAACACTTATTTGGCGACCAAATAAGCCGTATTGAAAAATATAGAACTGCATAAATTGGCCTATTCTCTGGAAATAACTTCCTAATGTATAGAACAATCAGAGTTTCTGAATCTTTACAACTATGTAATAAGCATCGATGTCACCTCCTGATGATATGGCGGTAACTCGCATGTTCAGCAGAGAAGGGTTGGTAATGAGCTCTGGCTTCCTTTCTATATCGACGGCAGTAAAATGCTCTCGATATCGACACATCTGTTGTAGGTGAACTTTAGTAGTGAATCCCGCCGCTCAATTTATTTCCGAAAATAAAAGAAATGTTAAAGCGATAAAGCCGGTACTCTATGATTACATGTTGAAATATCATGATCTGGCTGCAAATTGCCCTACTTTGGTAAGACGATGATGCCAGAGGGGAATTTCAACTCTTTAAACTTTAGAGTAATCCGGGAAACATTCAGACTCCCTGAAGGCTGCATCGCTTATGAAAAAATTAGCTGATATACGAAACAAAGGCGGATACTTTGTATGGGTACGAAGAACTCACGTACAGGTGGACCTATGTACCGTGTAAGATGTCTTTGCTCGTAATCAACTTCAGTCTGCCCAAACCCAAGGGTCGTGGTTTCTTCAACTCCAGGCTCAGGTACTGCGAAAACGTTCAAGAAATATTGGTGAATTAACGAGCCATCTCCATCGCACTGTTTGGAAGTATCAAATGTAAAGCATTTCTTGGCGAATTCAAGTAGCTTTGACAGTATCTATCTATCTATCTATCTATCTATCTATCTATCTATCTATCTATCTATCTATCTATCTATCTATCTATCTATCTATCTATCTATCTATCTATCTATCCGCCTAGATCTCGGTGCCCTCCTGGTCATCTCGTTCCCTTGCGACATACCGGGATTCGGACGGTAGGGTGTCAATGTACAGTCTGTTTCATACTTAGGGGAAATCTCGGAGCACCTTGCAACGCGATGCAGCCATGTGGCCACCGCCATGCGGCTTCGGTTAAAGGCTGCACGCATAGAGCATCTGCGCCTCCGTAAGCTGCTGCTGTTTGCCGACTCCAGCGCTCGCCGCATCATGGCCGCATCGCGCTGCAAGGCGCTCCGAGATTTCCCCTAAGTATGAAACAGACTGTACAACGCACAGGAATAATTGATCTACACACCGCTAAAATGGTATAGTCATCGCGCACGTGTTTATTAAGTAGAATACGATAAATTGTGGCTTGTAGCCGCATTGCTACGACCGAGTTATTCGGTTATGCGCCACAGATGGTCGAATTTGAAGATTGCAGCTTATGTTAATCAAGGACCAACCAATATAGACGTTGAAAATCAGATTAGAACAGACTTTGCGTAGATTAGACAACAAAAAGTCGCGCCGCTTCTCGTAGCTTGAGATTGAGACGTAGGCATAACAAGCGCAGAGCCACTAACAAAGGCTGTAGGAATCAAGCCCAGGGTACAGAGGTGCCGAGCAAGCACGCTACCATTTGCCCACGACTGCTCTGCCCACGCTTGACATACTATGAAGAAACTTATTGCATCGGCAGTCGTTGTGAGGCTGCGTGTGCTGGGTTTGCGCACACACGTAGAGCCAACTCGGAACACACTCTTGTTCTATCCCTGATGTATTTTTTGCTTTCGTGGTAGCTTTCACTTTTTTATTTGCTTGCTGCTTTTTCCCTTGGTTGCCTGTCTCTATTCTACATTTCTCTACATATGTAGTCACAGTATGTGCCCCTGACAGTTTTGAATATGGGACCTCCTTCTGTATTATATTCATTTTGTATTGGTACATTATATGTACTAGTATTTGAATAAAACTTTAAACCTTCAAAATAAATGTAAAACGGTTCGGCAAAGGAAAACTCGTTGATTTTTTATAACCCGGAGTGTGTCGCAGATTTTTTTCCCTTAGCTTTAACATTCGATAACCCTGTAGTTGACACGCCACTTACGCAGTGCCGTTGCCATGAAGAAAAACTGCTACACTCTCATCTCCCAGTAAACTTTGTGATCGTATTCGTTAGCCTTAGCTTCTCGTTCATTGATTTGATTTGATTTTTTTTTTGCATTTTGCCGTAATAAGAGCACGTTCTTTTTCTTCAGACATATGTATGTTTGGTTGCATTTTGCTGGTCGGAACATACAAATCAAATAAATAATACGCCGCTTGTGTTTCGTAGCTTCAAGCGCAGTGACGTATGCTGATGGCATAGCACTTATTATGGCATACTGTAACACATTGCTTTTTTAGTAATGTTATCAACAATTCAAGGTCAGATTTTGTTGTGGACCCTCAAATCAATATGCAATAACAAAGATGTAAATCAATCAGGGTGTGATATAACTGCAACTTCAGCCATTTGGGAGCAAGATCTTCAATTTTGTATAGTACAGAGAGTGATCTTGACATGTTAACACACATTGTAAAGATATGGCGGGACCAAGCCAAGTGTTCTTCAAAAAGACACCTAAGCACTTGTAGAAAGAAGCAAGTTCAGTAACATTGCTTTCAAATGTAAGCTGAAGTTCAGAATAGTTAGGTTTGTTCCGTGTATAACCTTTGTTTTACAAACACTGAAGTTTAATTGATTCATATTCAACTGTATTGATAACTTTTGCAGCCATCGTTCTGCCTCAACGTTTATATTACCGAGGTGCATGGCAGAGAAGAATGCATTGGTATCATCTGTATACAGAATTATTGCAAGAGCTCTAGGGATAGTGCTTATACCGTAAATATAAATAATAAAAAATGTTAGGCCTAAAATAGACCCTTATGATGCACGATATGATAAGTGTCTAGGTTGTGGTCTGTATCCATTCAAACATGTACACTGAAATCAATTGGAAAATAACGATCAATTAGTTTTCAGGGAAGTCCAAGAAAATCTGAAACGGTAGCTTAGCAAATAAAACGTCATCTTTAAAGGGTGAACTGCATTTTAGAAAGCTAAGAAAGGTCGCACAGTGAGTCGCTTTTCATCGATATTAGCAAGTACGTGTTCCCCTTATGCTAAGTGGTGCCATCTCACTTGACTTGCCCTTACGAAACCAAACTTGTTCTGACACAATGACCTGTCTGCTCTCCACAAATTTACATAATCTCTCTATTATCATATATTCCAGCAATAGATAAAACAAAGCATGGACAGATACAGATCGATAATTATTATTGTTGTCATAGAGGCAAACTTTACGCAAAACAAGCACGCTTGAAGTTTTCATACTGTTTGGAAAAAAACCTGGGGGGTGGGGGCGGGGTTCAAAGCATCATTACTTGTACGCTGTAGTGGCACCCCGAGCAGATCGGCAATGGCGATCATTGGTTCGGCTTTAATATGATCTGTTGCTGCTGCACTGCATTAATCCAGATTACTGAGCAACGTGAAGTCTTCATGTTCCCTGCATGACATTAAGAATAAAGTGCTTCGAACTGGAGAGGCAATGTACTGATTATGGTTACTATTGTGCATTTTGTCTTGTTTGCGAGACGATTCTCTGGAAGATAGGAAGTGCTCATTAAATTTGTCTGCTAAAGTAGCGCCACTGTAGTCCACATTATTCAGTAGTAGTGTGCTAGGAGCATAACAGGTAGTTTTTCTCATAAGATCATTAAGACAATTCAGATTTTCTTCGCACAATTTCAAACTGCGGCAAATTTATTCTTGCGGTATTCTTCCCGCGGTTGAGAACACAATGCACTTTTAATTTTTAGGGGCGAAGCACCGTACAACCTAGCTTGGTCGTCGACTCTCGCTGTCACGGCACATACAAAACCGCTGCTACAGTGTCTGGGTGTGGGCCCCTTCTGGAGAAACTGCACTTAGACGGTGTATGCCCATGCGAAGGCCGATCCTGGGGCTGTGCACCCAAAAAGTGTATATGAAGGGTTGTCGGGTCAGAAATGATTCTAACGAGTCTACGCTAACGCGCCCGCCCTGTCGGCGTCTTACGCCGTCGTCGTGGCCACGGTCCCAGGACATGCGGGCGTGTGCAACGTATGATACCTTTCGAAGTAGATGGCGACTAGCATCATACACATGTAGCTTTGAGCCAGTACCTGCTGCTGCCTAACCAAATTCCCAGCGGTGCAGGATTTGAGACCGTCAACTTCGTATGCTTCGAGCTGGAAGCAGAATGACCACCGGATACGTTCGGCAGGGAAGAGGCGACGACGGAAAAACTATATAAAATTAGTGGAGCTTCCACTAGTGGTGCAAGGCTAGCCAAGCAGCGAAGCTGATGGGCAGGGCAGGTCCGCTTTGTCTCCGGCACACCCTAACGGAGCTTTTCTGCGCCTTCCCGCAAAGTTCTAGAGGAGGGCTGAGCGTCTAGGTTAGTTTAACAAAACTTGATACTGGGCTAGATGGTGCAAGTTCATTGTCACGGTAATATAGGCGCAGGAACAGAATGTCCTGTCTCCTCGTGTCTATGTGAGTCTAGGTTAGCTCGAACCTTATTCAAGCCCACGACAAGTCTGTGTTATCCAGTCAGCCTTCGAATGCAACCAGGTGTACGGAGCGTTACAGAATAGATGCGGTGGTCACTTCCTCCATCCTGGCTTGGGTTGTGCCATTCTGCAGAAACGCTTCCTTTATACCATGCGAGGTCTGTATTAGTATCTTGTTCCTCTCCTCGTATGCTCGAGGGTGTTGTTTAAGAAACAGAAGCGATGTACCTGCATAAATTTGTGTAACTTGCGACCAAGGGAAGTACGTCGATCGTAACCCCATTGTCAAGCGGGGCGTTAAAGTCACCTACAACAAGTATGTTGGTATCCCCTGTATTCACGAGGGGAAACGCAGCATAATCCGATATATGTTCTGCGTCCTCTTTCGGCAAACAGTACACTGTCAATAAGAGGAGTGTGCTGCTTTGTAGTCCGATGCAAACGCATACATATTTTGGAGACCAGAAATAATCATGACGATAGCTTTGACGTGGCACACTTTGTGACAACCACAAATGTGTTTAAGACACAGACGTTTAATCGAGTCCCATGAGTAAGGTCGACAGAACTGCAAGTAAGGTCCATCGTGACTGAGCAAAACATGTTCGGCTAAGGAAAGGAGAGGAGTTCAATGAGGTGGAAAACGGTGGGATTAGATGACTGCTCGTGATACTGTGCATGCGGATAGGCGGACTTCCAACAAAGACAGAACAGAGAATAAATATGAAAGGCACAACACTTCCTACACTTGTAACTAGACCACTTTCTCTGTCTTCATTATAAGTGCGTGCTTTGCCAATGATAAAAGGAGAGATTTTGGGAATCGTGGCGTCTTTGGCACTTTGAGCAGTACTTGTAGCCAGCTAGGCACAGCGCCCATGACGATGAGGGAAAATGAATAGTAGAGTGAAAAGAAGAACAGCCTAGTGGAGTTCTCGAGAAATACCCACTTTCTGACGTTTACTAAAGTGTATCTAAGTGTAAATATATGCGCCCCTGATTTCCCCTCCTCCGAAATTCAACCGCAGCATCACGGCTTCAACATACGTCATTCGATCCCGCAATGCAGCACCATAACTACGACAGCACCGCAGCAGTCATGGGCACCCTAGGCCGTGGGAGAAGAGAGCGACAATGCATTGTTCCTGGGTGCCCTCTAGCGTACTTTTTAACCTCTAACAACTAAGATCACTTGACATCCTACTTTTCTTTACCGTAGCCTTGTTACATCCCTGCTGATGCTCCATAGACACGAAGACGCCTTCTTAGTTCGACGTAAGCAGACAGGGGTTGAGAGTTCAGCGCAGGAAAACAGGACTCGCCCGCATGACATTTCGCACACACCCGATCTGCGCCAGCGGTTGGCAACTCAGTTCAATATAGCGCGATCGAATTACGCGTGAAATTCATGTTCTCATGAATTTGTTTTCTTACTCACCTGCAATTTACACAGCACCGTTCGCATAGCAGAGCAGCTGCATATTTTCAGTGGTGTATCGCCTCCACGCAGACCACAGTCGCTTGTAAGTCCTCTTATTTTTTAAGAGCGAAGCTGCTGAGCAAATTTTGAATTTTGGTTTACATGGAAAAATCGGGAACACAGCTATCGCAGCAATGTAGGCAGTAGTATAACAAAAAAAAATCCCTGGCACCGCCAAGAGTCCAACCTAGGTTCGCAGGAGAAACGGAGCGCAGGGACCCACATGGAGGTGTAGAGACAAAGCGGGTACTCAACGCTCGCAGCTTCAAGACTACAACATGCGCGCTCGGCGCGTACCGCGCACGTCTTAGTGATAGGTCATCGACGCCCACTACGTCCTCGCTACGCGCAGCACTCGTAAACTTCCTAGACTCTTTTATTTTGGGACCTTAAGCGCTAGGCCACCTACAAGCCACCTGTCGACCAAGCGCATGCGTGCGCGCTGAGAGACGTGCATGGTAGACTGTTTCCTTACGGGTGAACCGCGCGCATGTCGTTCCTATGCTGGAGGAGGACGCTGCTCGCCTGGAGGCTCGGTGTGCCAAAGGTCGAAAACAGAAGCATGTGCTGATAACTAAAGCTCATTCCGTGGACACACTCAATGCAGCCTAGTGACGTCCGTGGGCCCTGAAGGGCGCCAACATGCAACGAGAACACAACGAGATCCAGCGTCCTCGAAACTTCTCATCGGTTTGGCCAAATCCGCCTGTTTGGCACCTCTACATTATCGTAGTATCCTCGTAGTGGCTGGACTTCATTATCTTAGTTCAACTCTCCCTCTACGATATTCTTGGGCAGTCCAAGAACGCCCACCTGGGTTGAGCCTGGCAACCATTCACTTCGTCGCCTGGCGTTTGCCCAAGGCTCAAGGGCGTCACTTCGAGGGGAACCCGGCATCTGAAATTTTCTCGAGGGACATCACGCTACCGCTAAAAGCTTGGCCCGACGAACGTCGCATGCGCGCCGGCTTACTGAACTCTACAGAATGCTGCGTTGTTGGCGTGGACTGTCAGCAGCGGTTTTGCATTGGTCCTCACCGTCAGCCATCGCATTCTCCATTAGTGCGCGTGCGACTGGCCCCCTTTTGTTCCCTCAATCGCCGATAAACCCTTAGGTGCGAGGCACTTTATGAGCTCGGGCTGTCGACTTCTGCTACCGTCGTCGACGTCGTCTTTGCCCGTCACGGTGAAGCAAGGTGAGAAACAAGTGCGCGTGGAAACGCCGCACGTTGCCAATTGCAATTAAGTGCACGCGAACTCTTCGTGAGCAGAACTAACCATGAGGATAGTTTTAGATGCGAGCTCGGGCTGTCGATGCCTCGTTTCGGCATCTACTGTCGTCCTCGCCGTCACGGTAAAGCGAGCGGTCAAACTGTCGTCAACTAAAAGGACCTATACATTAAAGGGCATTAGCTACGCGATGGGTGATTGTATGGATGTACGCATGCATATAGCTGAACCAAATCCAGTCTTCTACTTCTCAATGCCCATTAGCGGAGATTGACTGGTGAATCACTGCATCCTTCACACCTGGAGCTGCGTCACCGCTGGATCTGAAAGAACGAAGGAAGGAACCAAGGAAAGAAAAGAAAGGAGATACTTATAGTGGTAGTCTCCTTAGGTGTTTACATATATGGGACTCCGACATCTAGATAAATTGTGGCGTGCACCGAGACGATCCTTATACGGCCCTCCGGCTCTTTCTTCTGTGTTCCTCTCGTGTTCTCTTTTCTGTACGTTGTTCCTTGCTATCGTTCTTAATGTTCTCGGGCCCAGTGTAAATGTTCTGTCTGATATGTGTAAAATAAATGCTTCGCTCTTTCGTCCTTGACCATTACCCATCGCCCTCCAATTCTTACGAACCCGAAAGCGTCTCCCATCTATGCAATCTATGCAAAGTCTCGTCACAAATATACAAGCGCTTCGATCACGACCGTCCAGTGCGCCCGCGACAGGACCGTTACGCTAAGCCTACCGGTCCCCACGTGGGAGTAGCCGGGTGGTGCGGGGCAACCTCACTGTATGCACTATACTCTAATAAAGTTGTTCTCTCTCGCTCTCTCTCTCGATCACGAGCACCGAATTACGTCCACGGATGCAGAGACAGGAGCTATCGGACAATCGATACGCTGCATACCGATGGAACCGCTTCACACTTTAAAGTTGTGACCTCAAGCCAGCACTTAAAGTGGTTAGTCTTGTCCTGAGATGAATTTAACACGCCCTTGCTCAAGAAGCGACTTTATCACAGGATGCCGCCCTGAGAGCTGGCCACTGCATCGTTTGTGAATGGACTCCGGAGCACTCTGTCTTACATCGCAATGAACTCGCTGATATGAAGGCAAAATATGGGACACACTAAGGCCATACCAGCGTGCATCCGATTTTTGAGACCGGAAACAGTATGGAGACTTGTGCGCGAAACTGCCACAGTGTAATGGGCTTCGCCAAGTCATTGCCATAGACATCTTCAGGAACTGTACCCAAGAGTAGAAATACGGATACCACCCGCCAACCACAAGCAATTTGTTCAACAGATTGCCATTAGGTGTGGCATTCACCCACCAGTACCATAATTTTGTCGGCTTTGCGCACAGTCCGAATTGTGACCTAGGCGGCACTCTTGACATGATAAAACACTTAAAGCGCATCTGCCCGCGATTTGACTCATTTAGAGTGAAAATCACTGTAATAAATTTTGTCGAAGTTCGTTAATTGAGGAGGTTCTAATGGAACTTTCACCTGAACCCCGTCGTCAGCAGAAACTACAGGTGGTCCCTCGGTGCAGACTTCCCTATTGGCGCAACGCCGATATGCTGCGCTAACCACCTGAGCGGCTGCAACAGCCTGCGGTATTCTTATAATCCGCTACTGCTACTAAAACCTGCGGCGACAAGAAAAGGATCCTTCCTGGGAGGCCGCATGTCGTGCGCTCGGCGTAGGGACAGGTCGCGCATGAGCACCGGCAACTGTGATTGTTCGGGACCCGCCTCGTTACCAACTTACCAACTGCAAAGCTAGGTTTTCGGAATCGGAGGCAACACGACAGCTCGAGGTGGTGGATCCCGAAATGGGGGCCCCTAAGACGAAAGCAAGGCAGGGACCATAATCTTTATGCTCGACCCGTGATGCCGAACACATAAGCCAGTAGCAAGTATGACCAGGTGAATCGCTAAGAGAGGGTAATCAGATGGAAAAGTTAAAGGTAAACATTTGTGAAATTTAAACGTCAAGAGTAGGACTCAAATACAGATATAGACAAGCTTTCTTTCCCCCCGCTTGACCTGACTGCAATATTTGGTAAAAGCGCAACAATGTTGCATTGTTGGTTAACGTATATGAAAGCGACAATATGAGGTCATTTGAAGGCCGCCGCATTGTCAAAGAGTTGGGCTTTGTTGTTGTGCAAGTCTCGGTTGCAAGTCTCGGTTGGCAAAAGCATAAGGGTGTGTAGTAGCGAAATCAGATATAAGCTACCTATTACTATCCGTCACTAGTGAGGACATCATGTACTGCGACCGATCGTGCAGAAGTATCGTGTGCCCTTCTCACCGGTCTTGTTCGGCAGTGTCCATTCTGGATCTGGGGGTGCTCCGCAAAGCCATTTGTTGTATGATGTGTAAGTGACGGCAGGACACCATTGCTTCAGGCATGTCTCGGTTGGTGCATCTGAAAAATGAAAACGACACAACAGGGATTGCAGTTTTGCCATGGCATTATTTGCGAGGCAGCTCAATCCTTTGCTTTATATTTGTGCATAGCAAAGGTAATTTGCAACATGCTCACTGGCATACAGCACAAGCTTACTTGCATGCAATGCTGCTCAAGGTCCGCGAACACTTCTAAGTAATCAAAGTTTAGCAGCATATTAATTTACATTTTAACTAAGAAAGTATACGCCATACTACAACCTACCTTTAGAACACTGCAGAAGAAGCAAAGCAGGCGAATAATATTTCAGCTTGTGCTACCTCTCTCTGACACAGTAGCGCCATGGTAGCCTGCGTTCAAGTATATTCTACTGTTAACAGGCATGCAGGTGCTGTCTCTGTGCGCCGCAGTGATGTACTGGTTATGGTGCTGAAGTTCCGTCCAAAAAACGCGGGTTCTGTCCCGGCCGCGGCGGTCGCATTTTCGATGGAGGATAAAATGCCAGAGGTCCGCGTACTGCGCGTTGTCAGTGCACGTTCAAGAACCGCAGGTAGTCAAAATTTACGGAGCCCTTCATCCCTGTCTCTCCGACACAAGCTCGTCTATGTCCGTCTACTCTTCTATGTTGTGTTCTGGCCGCCAGACGTAAGTCCAGAAGAGGATTCGACAGTCATGTACGCGCGTCGTATGTGGCATGTGGTGGTGCAAGCTCGGGCATGGTCGCTGCTCGACAATGCCAGAGCGCCTGGCGAAATGGTCCGAGGATAGGCTACTCCTAGCAACGGGAGCCCACGGGCAGAGACAGCAGTGAGGTCTCTTTTCTCCGCACCGTTTAAAAACACGACCACCGCGAAATTGTCCCGTCTCCTTATCAGTGCATTCTATAGAATCTTCGTGTGCGTTGTGAATGATTTGACCCTGCGCGACATGAGCCAGTCAGTTCTACCGACACCACTGCGTACGCACGCTTTCCCCGCCGATATCTAACTGATGGATGACTAAGTTCCTTAAGGATATGCTTTAGAAAGACGTAATGCGGAAGTTCTCAAGTCATTCGACAGCTTCGCTTATGCTGCTTAACGAAAAGATGTCTCCTGGGGATATTGCTTCGGCTCTAAACAACTAAGCGTAGTAGTGAAGACGGAGCCCTCTTTTCTAGAGCAAATAGAAAACCCCGTGGAAGGCCTTACGTCTCCTATTACTGATCCGCCGACGTTTTTCAGACACCATTGAACCTGGTAGAAAAAATTGGTAGGATCAAGTCCTTAGCTGTTGTTTAAGAGACGTAGACAGCCATGATCTTCGGTTGCCGGAAACAGGGCACGGGGTTTCGTACGCGGAAGGCACATAAGATAATGGTGCGGGTTTCTGAGTTCAAGTCTTTTGTTTTTTGCTAATCGTTCCTCGCGGTTATCGCTTTGAGCATGATCGTTTAGTTCTTCCTTAACTTATCATCCACATTCGAGCCCATCCGAATGGCTTTTGAGTTATAAATGAACCGACAACTGAAATAGTGGCATTTGAAAGGGGAAGTAGCCTAGTGGTCAAGTCTTGGTACTGCTCCCTACAGTTTTTAAATCGCTGTGCGTCGCCAGTTTCTCTTCATACTACTATAAATTCGGCTTAAAATTGCAATCGGCACATAAAAAAACACCAGCCAAGCATTCCGTACAGATGTTTAACCAGCGAAGCTGACACGTGCAGCTCCGGTGTAGGTTTATTCCGACGGTGTATTGAAGCCTTTCTCAATCACTGGTTAGACGTCTGCGTGTGTAATGAGGTTACACGCACGTTTGGATTGGCTTTATCGCAATTTTTATGTCACATGCCGCACACTGCACCTCGTGTGATCACGGTCATGGAGGACTTTAACGAGCAGCTCATTGTGTTTAACTCACGCCGAATGTGGGCGTTCGCCCCCGCGAACTCGTTTCCGTCATTGCCACGTTGACGCTGCTCTACTCACAACGCCGCTTCCTCGCTGACACTACAGCTAGAAAACTCAGTCTTTCTGGCACGCCCCCGTATACACAAGTGCTGCTGGCCTCCGCTCACTGCCACTGTCGTCACTTAAGAGCGAACATGACGAGACATGGAGCGACGCAAGATCCTGCCAACTAGATCTACGGGAATTCCAGAGCCGATCGGCCCACATTGCCTACTGTTGCAAATCGACGTGATGGACCTATTGGTACTATTCGATATAGTCGCTCCGCAGTAAGTTCATAGTCGCCGCTACCTAGTACCTCACCTGCTACGTATTCCGGCCAATATGGCGAAATTTCTCGTTGACTGCGCCCTCCTGCATCACATTACCGTAGGTGTCACCTTCGCACCAAACACTAGGATGCCGTTTTTTCCGAAATTTGCCTACACTTAATGCTTGTTCGTGTTCCTAGTTCCTTATTCGTGTTTTTGTGATTTCGTACATTGTTTCTCTGTGTATCTACGGTTACCATGGATTTTATACTGATTTTATATCTTTCTGTTCTCTTCCTTGTAACCTTTGATGCTCGTGCTCTGGAATTGTATAAAATATGACCATTGATTGTCAAGGTTCTGCAATCCCCCAATTTGTGCCCTGCTAGGAAACCCCCTCTTTACGTTTCTACTCTGAGACATCTGAATGTGGGACACTTTTATGACAATGTTGCATTTTATTTGATGACAATAAATATTCATCGAGAATAATATTTTACTAATGACCTAACTGAAGCCATCCCGCGATACAGCGAAAATTA
>CM023484.1:92852740-92884342 GCA_013339685.2 Hyalomma asiaticum | reverse complement strand
GGTGTTCGCATTAGGGACTTTGCTACCATGTGCGACTGATTAGTGTCGTGTGTTGTATTAATATCCATAGATATCCTGCTTTCACCGGCATACAGAAGGACAGAAAAGTTTGGAATGACAAAAGAAATGTCGCTAGCATAAATTACAAAGAGCAGTGGACCTGACAGTGACCTTCGAGGGTGTCCACTAGCTGTTTTCTACAAAGCAGGTGTTTGTTCACTTATCGCAACATACCACGATCATGAAGTTAGATGCAGCAGGTTGAAAGTGAGGATTCGATGTCAAAAGAGAGAGAAAGAGAAATCAGGAAGGGAAGGAAGGGATGTCAACCAGCCAGGAGTGCGGTTTTCTACCCTAAACTGGTGGATAGGGAAAAGGGGAAGAAAAGAAAATAGAAGGAGAGAGGGGGAATGCCTACAGGACAGTCCTATATAATATGCACGGTACTGATATGATACCAATCAGCCATCTCAGCGCCGCGGCATGAAGAAAGAGGAAGAGGACGTCAGGGCCGTGGCTTTTGCTCCAGTCCCATTTTGCCAGGACATCGTGCTTTCTCGGTGTTGCGTCTGAATAGCACTCATAACATTATGACAGGCGCTCGGTAAGGCCAGATGTTTTTAGAAAGCCCAAAAGCGCTTTCATTGCCTTCTGAGCCGTTCGTCGGTGTGCACGGTATTCCAAGATTGTCTGCTCACTAAGTGGAGGATCGTCGAGCTTTTGGGAGGATTCGGTCATAGGCAGTCTATGTTCCTCAAATTGTGGGCAGTGGCACAACAAGAGATCTATGGTCTCTTCGCATCCGCATACAGCACACGCAGGACTGTCAGCCATTCCAATCAGCGCACAGTAAGCCTTCGCTAATGACACTCCCAACAATAAACGACACAGAACCGAAGCCTCACGTCGGTGCAACCTTCCGTGTAATTCGCCCAGTCTATCCAGTCGATCACCATGTAAAGACGTCTTACGCAGCCCCTTACACAGGCCGGAACGCGCCCCGCGTTTGCCGAAACCATCACATGACTGCTGAGAGAGTATAAGGCGGAGAGGCCAGAGCGTCTTACACCAGCTTCTTACACGGGCTGTAACGCGCTAGCACAAACGCGTTAGAAACGCGCAGTCTTTCGTTAATGTTGGGTATTTACTGTCATCGTGGTGCATGTGTCCATGTGCGCTTCGTGGAGTAAATAAAGAAAAAAAAAAGCGCTTCGTGGCGTAGTGGCTAGCGCCGCGCGTTTGGAAGCGAGGGGACCCTGGTTCGATTCCGCGCTTCGGACACAACGTTCGGAATTTTTTACTCATCGTTCATGGTCCACCAAGCGCGATCCGACACGTACGGCGACGATCCAGGAGAATGAGAAGAGCGCAGCCCGCGCAGCAGCCAATCGGAGAGCAGCTGCACCGCCAACGCCATCTAGCGTACCTTCACCCAACCACCATATTGTACGCATGTCTATGGGACAGCGCCCTCTCGGAAACGAGACGACAAATGGAGATGACACAGAATGCGTACAGCGCCATCTAGTGTATCATCACCCAACTTTTTGCATGCATCTCTATGGGACAGCGCCATATATTGTATGCTAAGGGAGATGCTACTGGCTACGCAGGATGCATCGACAACCGAGAACCGCCCAGGTGATGCCATAAGGAGCTTCGTCCCTAAAAAGAAGAGTTGCGAAGCTTGCACAAGTGGCACAAGGATAGCGAAGCTGATGGGCAGTTCGCTGGTCTGGGTTTGTCTCCGGCACACCTGCATATCCTCGTGGTCCGAGGCTTCGGGAAACTCCTCAGCACTACTTCTCAAACTTTCTTACCGAGCTCAGCGCAAAGACACCCGCATCGAACGAGATTCGGTGGCAGACGCGGCGCGTGTAGCCTCGGCTTGACGCCGTCCCATGCCTTTGCTATACAACACTATGCGTTTGTGCGTAGCTTCTCTTCCACTTTCATATCCCTTATCCCCTCCCCTAAGGCGCTTAGCCGTGTCCCCAGCATGGGTGACAGAAATTAGCGTCTCTTCCTTCCTAATAAACCACCACCACCACCGCGCTGTGGCAGAATGCTACTCTTGTGATGTGGAACTATGCATAGACGCATAGACGCTGTGCACCAGGCAAATCGACACGCTGTCCGTCTTCTTTTCTTTTCTATTGCTTGAACATGTACGCCCGGCAACCACAGTATTGCCAGCTGAGGTCATGTGCGGAAGAGAAGTAAGAAGCGCGCGTGCGAACTCTGCACATTGGGTATTGCATAAAAGAAATGGATGGGACACTCTTGGGGACCTGGACCAATCATCATAATAGGTTTGTGGTGCACCCAAGGAGGTTGAAGAAATGCTGTAGTGGCAACGCCCGCTGAACCTTACCGCGACGGGTGAAGCCGGCGTTTGCCTATGGTTCAGCCCTAAAAGCTTGCCAGAGTGTCCGGAAACAAGTATCAATGCATGCGTTCTTGATCTGCTGAAGTAAACTCTAGACTAATTGTAATGTAAAAGCGGGCTGTTTGATCCAAAGCTTTTTGATCAATAAAATACCATTGACCGGGTATCAATGTCACGATAGGGCACACATAATTTTCGCGATGGTCAAGTTGCTCCCCAACACATGTAGCATAAAGAGGGCCATCAAGCAGTGTCTGTCCAGCAAAGCTGACCGCTTTAAAGGGGTTAGAAGCGTGAGGAAAACGCTTTTTATGTTGTGCTGTTTGGATCCTGCTAATTGGTTCCCTGAGTAAGATAGCGGCCGCCGGCTTCACCTTTAGCGCGAAATCTCCACTCCAGAATGTTCTAATTTTAAACCTCCTTGGGGGCACCACACAATTATGCGAGGCAAAAATGTTTCACATTTAAAACGATACAAAAATACGAAGAAAAGCAAATTGGCACGAGACACTTGAAGGGTCCTTAACCAGAGTCTAACAACAATACTTCTTCATCAAACAACACAGCGGAGGGATGGCTAAAGTATTCAGGACCTTTCTTGTTAATGTAGTGCCTCGGGTATCAGTGAACGTTTCAAGTGCTCGAAGCCGTCCTTATCCTGTGGCCACGGTGGCATCCCCTCCGCTATTATAAAAGCGGTCGGTGTAATATTTGCCCTCTTACGATTAACTGTATTAAAGAACTATGTTAACACTTGCACGTTTCCTAGCAAATCCAAAACTGTGGACAATCTGTGAAGGCGATTAATTGAGAAAGAGTTGCTCCCAGTCCTACAGGCGAAGCGTCATATTCCAGCTTCATGTTCTTGATACATTTATACCCTACCTCAGTAATATTGGGGTGTTCAGGATGAACGAGACGGCTAGAGAACACCGGGACGTAGGCGGCTAGACAGACAGACAGACAGACAGACAGACAGACAGACAGACAGACAGACAGACAGACAGACAGATAGACAGACAGACAGACAGCTAGATAGACAGATTTACTGGTAGGGTGAAAGTGACTTAATTTCTCCACGAAGTGTGAGAAGAATACATTGCTGGGCGAATTGTTTTGTTGCGCTAGAGCTGTTATTTCGTCGCTTTGTCCGCGCTTTCTGGCGCAGTTCTCGAAGAAATGCTTCACACTGAATGCGATGTATGCGGCATGGTATGCTGGAGGACCGAAGCTCTGCACTCTCTCAACAAGAGCCGCTGCTGCAGCACAAGTAAAGCGACCTACTATTATTTCTTGCTGCGTGAACCCATGCATGCATCCACAAATGCAGAAGAATACCTCGAGAATATTCTTATGATAAATCCCAGTGAATTGTTGTAGAAATAAATGGATACAATTGCTGTTGTGAAACGGGGTGGCTGAAGCTGGCTATCGCTAGCCTTGAGCCTACGGGCGAAAAATTGAGAGATGTGCGACCCTATAATAAACAGCTTGGCGCTGCAGCTGTAACTTCCTCGCTCGAAAGCTGCAAGTGTGCCTAGCAGAATAAAGATATCACTAAGCGAAGCGTATGAGACAATAGTAGGCAGCAAGCCAAAATGGCGACTAGGCGAGTCCGTGTGTATTCATTTCTCGAAGAAAACAGCGCCAAGAAATGAGGGCAATCGAAGTGGAGGACAGATACAGCTGCACTCACAAAGGAGGCTTTATTAAAAAGAAAATATGGATTTACACACTCACCGCGGATAAAAATTAGGCTTACTTGGGAAAATTTGTTCTTCCTCTTACTTTACGTGCTCGTTTCTGTGCACTGTTTTTTCTAGAGATGAGCAGGCGGGGAAAGCAAGTTTGAAGAAAAATACAAATGGCACCGCGAATATTATTGAATACTCCACCAGCAGCGAACTGGAGGGACATGCCATGTGGTTGACGATACCTGCCATAAACAGTAAACCGATACAGTGCCTTGGGATGTCACATAGAGGTCTTATAAAATCATTTTGCAACATGGAAGCCACCGCGCAACTACGAAAACTAGGCTGCTTATGTTGTCTTTCTCAGGAAGGCGAAAAAATTGCGTGTTTTATGTGAAGGTGCCCTTTGGAAAAACAACAAAATAAACGGTGGTAGAAAAAGTGTAAAAAATTGTGGGTAGCTTGTACTAGGGCTGCGAG
Organism: Hyalomma asiaticum; assembly: GCA_013339685.2. Classification (NCBI taxonomy): domain Eukaryota; kingdom Metazoa; phylum Arthropoda; class Arachnida; order Ixodida; family Ixodidae; genus Hyalomma; species Hyalomma asiaticum. The sequence continues at coordinate 92,879,779 of CM023484.1, read as the reverse complement.
GCTAGGTCACAGCGGAGCTTATGGCCTTCCCCTCCTCCTTTCCCCATCCTCTCCTTCATTTTCGTTTCCCACCTCCTTGCTACGCTGTACTATACATGGACGTGCTACGCTTTACCCGCTCCCATCCTCATTTTCCGCTTCCTCACTCTCATACCGCTCTTCATCCTTACCTCCTTTTCGCACCCCGTTTTTATACTATACTGCGATGCCGGTGGCTCTGTCCTCTTCTTTTCATTCATGCTCTGGTTTGCCCTTTGCCATTCTTATTTCCTCTCCCTCTCCCTCGTATCCCTCTTCGTCACCATTAATTTCATTTCCCACCCACTTGCTATGCTATACTATGGTTTACTCTCTGCTCTACTTCTTTCCCTCCTTCTGCGCCTCACTTCCCTTTTCCGCTTCCTTGCTGTACCGTACAATGCATGTCATAACATACTAGTCATTTTGACAGTCACCAAATACTATAGAGGTTTTTTTTCCGGAGAAGCGTGAGCGGCTGGCGTGGCTCTGGTAGAACACACGCCTGGCACGTGGACGGTCTGGGTTCGATTGCCTTTCAAACCCGGCTAACGTTCTTGCAAAGTTAGGAACGCAAGTCTCATACCCGTATTGAATATAGTGGCATGAACCGCACATGGCTGAATGTTAGCCACTATATTTATTCTAACTACTAAGATGCTCCGCACCTAAAAATAGAACGCGCTGCAACGTTTAAATGCAACGTGACACGAGTTAAGGTTGGTGGGATTCGAACGAAGGCCGCAGAGGTGCTAGGCAAGCACGATACCCTTTAACGCTGCGATTTATCCAAGGCGGCTGTTCCTACATGGTAGATATCGTAAAAAGGCTATGCATTTATTTGTTTACTTATTTAAACATACCTTACAGTCTTCAACAAAACCACTGTGTAAGGGGCGAAGCAGGAAACTCAAAAAATTATGTTCCTCAGGTTGTATAAGGAGAGTGAAATACGAATGCAGTAAGGGTAATGCATGATTCGTTATATATGTGGATTACATAAGAAATATGCAAAAAGTTCATATTTCTGGTTTCCACCGGTTACCTACAGATAATAACAAACCCAGAGCATTACAACCTCAAGACAGAAAAGAAGAATGCATGGATGAAGGATCACGGAGCAAACAGGCGATTTAAGTGACAGGAAGTTAGAAGCGTGGGTAGTGCCATTGATGCGACGTGGAGCTGTAACTAGTATGTGATATATGGGGTGAATATCGAGGACGTTGTTATTGTGCTAGGGCGAAACGAGTAGCACGGACGCATTCATTAAAGACAGAAGAAGTGACGTCATTTCGGCAAGTTCTTCATGAATGGAGTGAAAGATAGTACTTGAACTGGGTTACAATAAGCCTGTTATAAACTCGCGTGGTAAAACGACATGGTCTACTGTTGGTTGATTCCACTTGTCTATCAATTTTTATGATGTGACCGCATCGGTGATGCCGAATGAAAACCTAACGTGCTGGTACTTGTTTATCGTATATATTTTTTTTCTATCTCATTAACGGCTCTGATAGCAATTTGTGGGCCAGTATATGCTTGCCACTATCGCTCGGAATTTTTGTCACGGCTTTGCTCAATTCCATAGGAATACCCTAAAAAAAGATACGTGAACACATCAGGGCGCTTTAGGGAGCATTTATCTTCGACGAAACAGACATGAGCGCACTAGTGTGAGCGCCTACGTTACGTCTTCCTATCATACGCCGCCTTTTATTCGTCACACTGCAATCGGTCTTCTTGGAACGTTCACACAGTGTTGTACACGTTCCTTCAAAACAGGAACGAAAGCACGTTCCTCGTTCCTTCCCGATTTTGTAACGAGTTCCCGTTACAAGTTCCTTCAATCAGAAAGGAACGCGTTCCAGTTACATTTTGGAAATTGGAACGTGTCGTTACATTTACGTTACATTTGATTTTTAAGATTCAAAATAGTCTCGGAAAATTGTGAGCTGAAATTTAGTGACTTAAACGCTTTAAATTCAATTCGAGCTACGTACATTTCGTGAACTTGAACCTTACCGGCAGCAGATTACCTGGAGATAGAAAATATGAAAATAAATGCTTCTAGACATTTTTTTCAGGGAGCACCGAACGTAGTCCCGAATTGTTCACAGCGAAGTTGACTCTAGTCTATTACAAGTGCAACACATAATGGGTCTTCCAATGAGTAGCCAGAATAGTGTTTCTCAGGTCTGCAGATAGAAAGTCACTCACATTCACCAACACATGAGACATTATGAGTAGCAAGCCTACATTTAACACTAAAAGCTATGTATGCTGTAGACCTGTCGATTTACATTGGCATATAATTGCTCGTGCTTCACCCGCGTCTATCAATACTGCAACAAGATTTCCCGATATGTCGTCATCATTTGCTGCCCTAAATTTCTTCCCTCAGTATTAGTAGTATTAGTAGTCTTTTTAGTCGTTTAGTAGTCTAATTGACAGTTCTTAATATATTATTTTGCTTAGGTCTCACAATTTTAAAGCATTTGTGATACTGTTCTTTCGCTGTTATTTATGGTGGTGCGCAGCGTGTGTCTGTGTGGAGAATTCGAACTGCATGATCAGCTGATGAGCTTACCGACGACGACGTAGGAGTATCTTTTTTGCTTATGGCGCCTTAAGGAGTACGCCATGTCTGTTCATTTTCTACAGCAGCCCCACTTCCATTCAATAGTGAAATTACAATAATATGTGGAGAATAAATAAATAAATAAATAAATAAATAAATAAATAAATAAATAAATAAATCTCCTCACGTGCATCATTTCATCGGACGCCAACCAAGAAATGATGTCTGAAAACAAAAATGACGTATGTCACGCTTGAAAAGTTCGCAGCAGCACAACCGCACAACCCAAGTAGCAAAAACTTGCGCACGTGCTACTGAGCGTGGCTCTAGTTCTTATGAGATCAAGACATAGTAGAAATCATACCTAATGTGAGCAAGAAAGTAACAAATGGGCCGATTTACACTTAGAACACAAAGCTGCCTTTGCGTTATGCGAATAGGAAAGAACATTAAATAAACCATACCTGCACGTGCTTCTTTAAGTTTCTCGCCGATCTTTTCGACACTGCACTTGTATTGTTTGATGGAGAACAAGTCATACATTGGGCTAAACACAGGCGTGCGATGTTGTATTCGGTCGGTTGAAACATAGGGGGTAGCCATGGCCAGGAAGTAATCTATAATTCCACATCGGCACTCATTGCAACAGAATCTGATGGCACAGGAGGCGAGATGGTGTTCCGTGATTTTCGAATGCCAAGTGAAAGATCACTGCAGTGTGTCCAGCCTTCAGAACGACCCTTCCTTGCTCTTCAGACTGGCTCAAATAAAGCGAAAGACTTCTACCCCTCCCCACGTGGTTCGTGTCGTCCCGCGCGCTTTCCTGTCGATTTCCTGCACCCCTGCTGGCGCCTGAGAGTTGTTCCGCCATAACTATGGCCCTTTCGTCCACCCCTTTCGTCACAGCAGGAAGGCCAAGTTTTCCTTTTTCGGCGGACGTTGTCGCCCCATCAGCAGAGGCCGGCAGCGTGTCGAGTAGAGTATGCTGCGTCGGAATGGTCGCTTGCAACACGACTTTCGGAGAATCCTACAATGCCCCACTCAAGCAAGCCGGGAGCGTCCGTGGAAACACAGCAGCTGATGTCTTCTCAGCGATCTTCAGTTGGACGTTTGACAAGAGACCACGGCACCCTTTTGTTAACAAACCCCAGACGGCTCGGTCGTGCTGGCTGGCCTTGTAGTTCTGTTCTCCAAACTCTCGTGGTTTACGTTTGCGGCTGCTAAGTGTCGCCAGCCCGCACACAGCTACGTTGATCGAGACACTGCTTGCCTGCTAGCCACGTCACGTTATCTGGACTTCATGGTAACATTTGACGCTGCTCGTCTGCTTCGCCGAGCGCTCTTCTCCTTAAAAAATGCCATTGACGCCGAGGCCCACACGTTTGAGCCGTAACCGCATTCTCAGAACCAATACATTGAGCAAAGCGCGTTGTCAGTGTCTTAGTTCGAAGGGAGCCTAGGCGGCGGGATCTGAAGGGACGAAAGGAATTTCGCGGCTGGCTGCGGTTCCGCCTGCGTTGCCGTAGACAGCCGGAAACATTTCGTCCAGCGACAGTGCACGGCCACCGTATGGGGGTAACGAAACGCACTTGTGTGGTGTGCTTACACTGGCGAAAGAGAAGTTTCGCCCTCGTCGAAGCCTCGAGGAGGAAGAGTAAAGGAATGGCGTTTTGCGTGTAGTTTTCTTTTGAGTGACGGAGACTGCTAACAGGGAAGCGGGGACTCAAGGCTCGGCCTCGGCGGTTGTGGCCCGGCCTATCCGTCCTGCATGCGGACCTGTGGAACGCTTATAAAAGGAACGTCGTTCCCCCTGCCGTTACTGCATAAATGTAACGCGTTACCGTTACAGTTCCACCAACTCTTAGAGGAACGCTAGCGTTCCTTCGTTCCTCCAAAAAGGAACTAGTTCCAGGAACGTCGTTCCTTGGAACGACGTTCCGTACAACACTGCGTTCACATTACCTATACACAACCACGCAATTTGCACGAACCATGATCCTACTCGTAACACCCGGGTGCGAATGCGAAACCATTCGGCACACGTTAATATTCTCTGGCTGCGTTGTATGGCACGTATTCCAACAATTCTTGGGACATGGCGGACACCGCTAAGTATGGTGGGAAAAAGGTGGGAAGTTATTTTGTTGCTAGCAGCTAATGGCATTATTTTTCTCGCTCAGTACCTCCGATTCAGCTCGAGGTGTTGCGAAAATAAAAAAAAAAGAAGACAAACATTGGAAAATTAACATCACACAAGACCATCAAGTTTATGGTTGTATAAAGGAGATGCGACATCGGATCATAACTTTAGTGGAGAAAATGGTTAGATGAAGGGGCCCTGCAGTATTTCTCAAAGTAAAGTTTTAGTAACACCAGGGGCTTATTCCCTCAGGAATTGGCTGCTGCGAGACCTAGTCCGATACGTCTGGTATTACTGGAGTTACAGCGTAAATTTTGAGGGGAATCCTACCATCCGAGCATGTTCACTCTTCTTTTGTCGCCACGGGCGTTTTAGAAGCCACAGATAGGGGGATAAGAAAATGGAAAAAAGGCTCACTAGAGCGCGCCATGAGCTTGGGTATTTCTTTCTTCTATTTTCTTTAGTGCATTCGAGCTTCGCAGTGACGACGAACTTGTGGCCAGAGTCACCGCGCGCACGTGGCACCACCCCACGGCATTTGCGGCATTTTCACATAATAATCAGCCAGTGGTCGTCCGCCAGATTAATGCGCTATCCGCGTCAGTTATGAGGCGTTCTGTTAAAAGCAAAGCGGGGCTTTCCATATGTATTTTGTAACCATACAGCAAATTTGTGGGTGTAGTGCAATAATATGCGGCTGACATGTTCACAGGAATGATTGATCTATGATGAATCGGAGGCGTTCTCTTGCTATGTGGAAAAAGTTTTGCAGGGCCGCTTTAAGCATCACGGTAAAGAAATTACGGTGACGCACCGAGAGACGAGTACGCTTTTGTTAGCAATGATCGCAGGCCCAAGCTCCACAATAGTATCAAATGTGACGGTGTCGATTCCAGAAGCAGCAATTTAGGCACGGGATAAGGAACATGCCCGTACGACGGCGTCATCGACGACCGCGAAAGTGCGAGAACAAGTGTCAGGTTGGTAGGCAGGAGAGAAATAGAAGAGCTCGCCGGTGCCGCAACCAGCCGCGGCACCGCATGGTTACAGGAAGTCGAGCCCAAGAATTACTCCATGGGTTGACGTAGAAAGCATTGGGAATTCAGCTTGCAGCACATTATTGGTAAATGAACCTTGGCAGTGCGCATACCAAGAAGTCTGAGCCATACTTCACTCACAGCACGAAATGTCCTAGCAGCGTCCCCTCAAAGCACCAATTTACGGCCTAGTCGTGTTCTGAAATTCAGGCTAATAACAGAGACACTCGCTCCCGTGTCCACTAAGGCTAACTAGAAACCTTCTCCACTGAAACACAAATCTTATTATGTAGCATGGAGACTGGCGGAGGCGCAGGTGTGGGTAGCTGAAGATGACCGGCGACCTGACCTCCATTGGTCTCGTCGGCTAGTTTCCCCGTGGCGGTGACATGAAACGTCATCGAGGGCATGGACGCCTAAGCTGGCGGGAAGGCGGCGGTGTAAAGCTCCGCGCTTGGATAAGTCGCTTCGACGAGTCGCTTAGATAATGCGACTGATGGTTTTTCCAGTTGTCAGAGTCGAAGGACCAGCGTGTCCCGTCGTTCAGGTGGTTGGCACGACGATGAAACGTAGGCGGTCGCTGATAGGATGATGCTGACGTGTCGCGGCGATCGAGACAAAAGCGGACGGCGTGAAGGCGGACGCCACACTGGAAGCACGAGGCGCACTGAAATTGTCAGGAGTAGGATAGAAGGCGCGGGTGTCCCACTCCTGACGGGTGTCCCACTTCGGCGTGCATAACTGTCGCGGGACTGGTGACTGGGATACGCGTTCATTGTTGCAGCTGGCTGCCTTTCAGGAGGCGCGATGTTGTAGGCATCCACAGAAGCGATGGTGAAGGACGCCTAACCGATGTGGGAGGGAACAAAAGGCTCTCGTACCCAACGGAAGGGCAAGGGAAACAGCCCACGTTGGTCAAGTTACTCTCGCACCACTTGCCGAATTACCTACGTAAGGTCCGATGCGCGGCATAGGCCTCACCTATTTTCGAATGGTCGTATTGAAGACCAGGCAGACGAAAAAGCACACGGACCATGTTTCTTTCGCACAAAAGTAGGACACGACCGAACACTAGCCGATGGACCCATTACCTTAGGTTCTAGAATGTCTGCGACGTTATATTCGATGATTTTCTGCTTGGCTTGAGACACACGGTAAGGTCGCAGCAGCACGATGTATGTTCCGTGTGTGAATTCGATGCTCCGAAACGGTACTTTCGCCTAAGATCGACGGATAGGCGTCCAATGGACTACTTGCTTGATTTATCAATAAATCAGACATTTGTTGCGTCTGCTCAGGCGTCAAGTCGTTGCTGATAACTGCTGTAAGCGTAGCAGCCGAAGAAGAGACACCAACAGGAACGCCTTAGAAGACACGGGATGAAGTGGCCAGGCGCATGTTGGCTCCAGATGAGCAACGCACGCTAGGAGAGTTCATTGAGGAATTAAAATTTTCTCTGGGGTTGTGGTCGTCGCCGTCACAAGCGCACGTCCACGGTGGGACCGACCGACTTCCGATGCGAATGATATGCCATTAGTGACAAAACGGGGAGAACGATACCCGAGAACAACAATTCGTTTCTTCCGGGGGTTAGCTCTGTATCCTCAGCAGCGATCAGGTGGAATGGTTTGTGGACTTCGTCGCCAAGTAAGCGTTCGGTGTCGATGAGGTGTACTACAATCTTTCCGCTGCAAATAGCGGCAGAGGCAGATGGCAAGAAATCCTACCCCAAGGTGAGTTGGTGAGAACTTGGGGGAGCACAGCAAAATCTATATGATGAACAATACCGTCAATGAGCTCGAGCGCAGCGCAGAAGGCGGAAGGCCGAATGGTGTTTCCTTCTGCTGCAACCATCATGATTTTTATCAGACTGAGACAAATTAGCAGTGCTAACAAAAAATTTAGCACCGATTTGCAGCAAAGCATCCACAAGCACCCCTTCGACAAACACAGAATACTGAATGAGCGCGCCGGAGGAATTTCAGTACTGTTCGTGTATGCATTTGTTCCCGGCAGGTGCAATGCCTCGTTTTCGAACGAGCGTTAGAGCGGAGTGAGGCAGGCCGTAGTGGTGGCGAGGAGCGAGGGTATGGCGATGGTGAACAGCGTCTCGTAGAAGGATAAGCTCTTCGCGCTTCATGCTATGCAGGCGAAGATGTGGAGCGGTGCAGACGTGAGGAACTCCGCCCATGGTTGAAGGCATCGCCATAAAATTCGCGCTCACGTGTGTCCTAGCCCCGACGCTCATCTTGCTGGCGCTTGCGGCAAAAACGGGATATGTGCCTGCGGTAGCCGCAATAGCAGCACTTTGCGCGAGATCGACACCAGGGTTAAGACCAAATGGTGGCTGGTGCACCATGTAATAGTGCGGCAAGAGGGCCCGATGAAGGCTGTGGGGCATCGGCTGGAAGCAAACCGGGGGCGCAAAAGACACCGGCATGTAAGTCGGAGCCGACAACAGAGGGTCGCTGCCGAGAGGTTGGGCAGCCAGTTGGACGTATGTCGTTAGTGGACGGCGTACCGGAGCTTGTACATGCTTAGAGCACGTCAAGGTGGCGAGTTCCTGCCCGATAAGGTCACGCGAATATGATGCAAGAAAAGTCCGGGTGGGGCACACGGGAGGTCTTGAAAGCCCATCGACAGCAGTTCGCGTATGACCTGACCACGTGTATCAGGGCACGTAGGTCTTGATCAGCCGTAGGACAGCTGTCGTTAACGTCGGCCACGAGGCGACGACTCAAGCTCATGGAGGCGCTGAGAAGTTGTGACAATGTCAGCTACGGTAGCCGAACTCTTGGTGGCGAGAGCATTGAAGGCAGCAAAGCAAATGTCATTAAAGATCTGGCGAACCCTGTCCGACTCCGACATTACAGAATTCGCGCGTCGGCTAAACGCGAGAATGTCCCCAGTATACGAACTGGAGGACATGCCTAACTTTTCTTTGCGAGAGCTGACCGAGCAGCAGGTGTGCCGAACACTTTGCGAAGGTGCTGCTTGAAGTGAGCGCAATAGGTAAAGTCAATCTCGTGGTGAGAACCAGTCAGCGCCACATTAGTTAGATAAAACCAGACATGGCGGAGCATCCCACCAATTAGCCGAACTTGCTCGTAATGGTCGAGCCAGTCTTCTACATCATCTCTGCGAAGACCAGCCGAATAAGAGAGGACGTAGCAGCGAGAAGTAACCTCTGACACGTATGAGGCAGCAGTTGGGAGCGTTATTTTGTCGGGGAGCTCGGTAGTGAACAAGCACAGCCCATACACGATGATGGTGATCGCAGCCATGACCGGCGAATACTTCATGACGGTGATATAAGGACGACAAATATGTGCTTATTATCAGAGCCAACCATACGTATACATATTCAAAATTTCTGACAGGCCCTTTGAAGGGCATTGAGTACGGGAGGCATCCGTATTCACAAGAAAAAAAAAAGAGAAAAAAAGAAATCAAATGTATAAAGGAAAACTAAAAGGAACAAAATAAGTATTACGAACAATAAGATGCCATAACTTTATACAGTGTTAAAGAGCAACGAAATCACCTTATCGAGGAGAGTTTCAGCAATGGATACAGTGTGATCAGGAAGGCCTTTCCGATGTGCAGTGTCTCTAGGTAGTGGTGATGAGGTACATACCTGAGTGTGACCATGAATGCGCATAAAACTACGTGCGTTGTGAATGCCTTTAATGCGAAAACAAAACGAGTGACGTCATTTTTAGGTCAGGCGGTCCCAAGCCGTACCTCTCAAGGCTACAGTTCCCTTCTATTGCCCAGCACCAGGACGGAAGTGGGCGTGCGCCTATTTTAGGAGTAGGTACCGGGTAGCAACGGCTGATGCCTTCCTGCCTGCCACAAGAGCAGCGGATGCTCAACTTTTGCACCATTGGCGAGAAGGGCAAATTTAAAAAAATTATTTTCCTAATTAAAACAAAAATTGCAATGATACAACTTGCGTGGTTAAAAGGACGTGTTATTTGCTTTTGACTGAAAGATAAGTTGCACTTAGTAGGAGCCCCACGCGTTGTAAATGTCCGTCAATGTGGACCAAAATATGCATTTTCTCAACTTTGTTATTTTTTGTATGGTCGTAACACCTTAAATGGCCCCAAAATACCTTTCACATAAAATATATATCCCACGAAATATCCATAAATTATTCACCTTTAATACATGGTGGCATCATGTTTATTTATTTATTTATTTATTTATTTAACAATACTGCCAATCTCTTTAGAGATTATAGCAGGGAAGGCACATGAAAAATACTACATGTTTACACAGGTTTATATATGGATAAAATCACAAAGAAAGTCAATATTACATACAAAATTATACATTATACATTGCGATAGAAGAACACACAATAAAACAATTTTAGTAACAAAATCATGGGCGAGATTATCGCCAAAAACAGCTGCAAAAGGATAAGGTATACATTTGTAAACATAGCGTAGGATCAGCAAGTATACATTACCATTGATTACATTGCTTAAACAATTTGATGAACAACAAAATAATCGAAGAACATGTCGCCTAAAACATTGCCTTCATATAAGCAGCAGAGAAAAACTATGTATTAGTAACATGACACAGACTCCTCGCTTAGCGGGTTTACTGATGTTGTAATATCGTTAGTGCTCTTTGTGAGGCAATCAATTCGCTTTCAATCGCCGTTGTAAACAAGTTTATGGATGATTCGGTCGTTAGGGGAGGTTTCAGTGAGTTCCAATCTTTAATGGTTAGAGGGAAAAAGGAATATTTAAAGCAATTAGTGTTGGAGGAGTATTCGGCAAGAGTATGGGAATGCTTATGACGGGTTGGTCTGCCTTGAAAATAAGATATATACCTTGAAGTGTCTATTTTTATTATGTTGTGTAGTAGTTGAAACATTAGTTTTAGTCTTGCTAGTTTCGTTCGGTTTTGTAGTGTTAAGATGCCAGCATTATTAAGTAGATGTGTCGGTGAGTCTGTCTGTCTATACCTGTTAAAAATAAACCTTATTGCTTTTCTTTGAACCGCTTCTAATTTAATAATTTGTTCCTGGGTAAACGGGAACCAGACAGGGCTGGCATATTCCAGTACAGATCGGACGAGGGTTGTATATGCTATTAGTTTGGTATTCGGTGGTGCCTGCTTAAGGCGTCTCTTCAGTAAAAATAGTCTTTTAAGGGCTGTGCCAGTAATGTTATCAATGTGAGTATCCCATCTCAAATCGTTTGAAATCGTTATTCCTAGATATTTGTGGTTAGAGACTGTGGTTAAGGCGCAGTTGTCAATAGTGTAGGAGAAGTTGGACCTGTGTTTTTTGCGGGTTATTGCCAAGGAAACACATTTACCAATATTGAGGGACATTTGCCATTTTTTGCACCACTTGTGTACATCTTCTAGAGCTCTGTTAAGGATTAGGTGATCGGAAGGAGTATTAATTTCTTGGTAAAGTACGCAGTCGTCTGCAAAGAGCCTGAGTTTTACTTTAGTTGAGAGGGGAAGATCATTAATGAATATTGTGAACAATATTGGTGCTAGGACGCTGCCCTGTGGCACGCCTGACGAGACTGCTGTTGTTCTAGAGGCGGTGTCCTGTAACTGTACAAATTGTGAGCGATTGGTTAAGTAATCCTTAATCCAATGAACAATGGTACTATCTCCAAGAGTAACTTGTAATTTACTTATTAATTTGGTATGTGAAACCCGGTCGAATGCTTTCGAGAAGTCTAAGAAGATTAGATCAATTTGTTTATGGTTATCAATAGACTGGGCTGCATCATGTATTAATTCTAAAAGTTGAGTAATTGTTGAGAGTCCCTTTCGGAAACCATGTTGTACAGGAGACAGGATATGTTTTTTTTCTAGGTAAATATTGATGTGTTTCAATATCATATGTTCTAATAATTTACACACAGAACAAGTTAGTGATATTGGTCTGTAATTTGAAACCATGGTTTTGCTGCCTGCTTTATGTATTGGAATAATTTTGGCGGTCTTCCATACTGCGGGGACAGTGCATAACTGCAGTGATTTATTGAAGATTACACATAAATATTTCGCTACCCACTCCGCATACCTTTTAAGGAAGATGTTTGGTAAGTTGTCAGGACCCGGGCCCTTTTTGGTATCAATGTTTAATAGTAGGTTGAACACGCCTTGTTCGGTAACTGTCAGGGGTTCTATTGGTGAATGATCAGAAGATTGCATGGGTGGTATGTTTCCATCATCTACAGTAAAAACGGATTGAAAGTAATCGTTGAAAGAGTTGACGAGATCGTTGTTGTCTTCAGAGGAACGCGTGGGCTCATCATTTTTCTTTGGATTTATATATTTCCAAAACTTATTTGGAGCGCTTATCAAAAATGTGGGAAGTACCTTTGCAAAGTAATTATTTTTAGCATCCTTTAGTTTACTTCTCATATATACTTCTCATTGTAAAGAATAAGCAATCACAGCGCAATATGGTCAAGTTTCTGAAGGCGCATGTGGCACAAAACACAAATAATTTCATGGAACCTGAAACATGTTAAACAAGCCACTTCTTAAGATAATAGCCAAATTTGATATTGGCCCAATGAATAGTCCTCACAAAATGAAGTGCTTTTTGGTGGCAACTCAGAGAACAGTCTGCAAAATTCGAAATCTTCCCACGTGTCCAAATCCTTTTTTGAGTCTGAAATATTCAAGCAATTAACTGATTGAGATGGAGTATTTAAGCACTGTTTTCCTCCAATACATTTGAGATGATCGCTAAAATAACTGGGTCGTATCGCGTGGTATGGCTAATATGTGTGTTACACCGGCCAAAGAGCGGATGAGAGTGTCCATACAGCCGATACAATACTACCTTTTTTTTGTTACCAAAGGAGCAGCATATGTTAAGTTTGTGTGTCCGCATGCTTTTTTTCCTTTTTTCAGGAGCAGCGCGAGTGCAGTAGCTGTGACGCCATCGAGTGAGTTTCTTTCGTGAAAGCGGCGCCTGTATTATTCACAAAGGACCTTTTTTTTTATAAGGGACTATTCGCGAGCTTTCTTTTAGAGGTAGAAATAGCGTGATCATATCTTAATGCAGAGGCAGCTGGAAACTTCACGAAATGGAATACAATGGCCGAACGTCGCTGTTCTTGTATAAAAGCGTCCGTTTAGATGACAGACTAGGTTATCCGAAAGAACGACTTGTGGGATACTAGCTTGATATGGTCTCGTTCAACATTATCGTATTCAGCTTCGTCGCTATCACGGTTATCTTCCAGTAAGTACAATAAATTGTCCTGGAGTAATACGTTCTGAAACCACTATGTTACCGAGGCACGCCGTATCAGGTTTCTTCGTAATATCGCTTACCTGGGCCGGTTATTCTTTAACATCGTCCTAAAATACTGTTGTTCCATCCGTCCTATTTTAATCAGCTGCCATGGGCGGGAATCGAACCTACGTTCTCGAGCATATCAACAAAATAGGTTACGTGCTAAGCTACATGGCTGGCCAATTACGCATTTGAAAATACAAACAAACCACGGAAAACGCCGTTCTAGACAGAGATCGAGGTGCTATATTATTATGTAATGCACCTCTTATATTTGAGCATCCGAAAATAATGCATAATTGATTTCTTTGACCGCAGTGAGTATGATCAAGCACGTAATTCAAAGAGAAAGCTCAATATGTTTTTGCGGAAAATTTCTTTTCACAGAATTATGATACCTTACACTTTTTTTTTTTACAAAATATAGACGTGGGCAGTTGCTAGCTTGCCTGTGTCCCTTGACGTTGGCGCGAACTTAATTCCCTCTATGGGAGGGACCTTTTGATAGCTGCAAGTGCCTTAGCGAGAGAAGTTGAAGGTATGTAAATGAATTCCGTTGCTAGTCCTGACTTTCAACACGCCGCTGCGATGATACTGCGGCAATGATACTTCGTTGCCCTTCCCGTAAAGACTGGGGTCCTATCAGGGCCACAGAGGATGCATCTCCGATCGAGGAAAAAAAATTCTACACGCCCGTTTCTTTTGCGGTATCACGGCACGTTAATGTGCCCGAACCGGTCAATATTTCCGGCGCCTTACACTACGTGGCGTCTCATGATCATATCCTGGTTGTGCGACTTAAATTTCATGAATTAATGTTCTTAGTTTTAGCAATGGCACTAGTGGCGCAAACCTATCTTTGCTTCAAGTGCCTTTACACTCCAAGAAAGCGGATGAGACTACTCATTTGCGTACGTTATCGCACAATGTTTACACATGCTGTAAACGAAATACTTATCCCCGTATAATGATAGGTGTTGTTCATAAACGGACATTCCATGTTACATCAATTAACATGAAAATCTTCTCGCATTATTTGGAAATTTTGCGATCGGCAATGAGTAGGCTTATAGCTATACGACAAGTATTAAACGTATTTTTTTTTTCTGTGGCGCCCAGAATGAGACGTGATTTTTCCGTTTCAGCAGTAAAACATGGACTCAGGCTAGTTGATCCACGTTTTGCTGAGGCGAAGCTTGTCTGGACATAAAAGCAACTAACTTCCACATAGACATACGACTAGCCCTTCCTGTGCAACTGCGCGCAACTGTGCAACCGAAAATTCCTATACAACTGAATACAAAAAAAAAAAGAAATATGTACAGCAAACAGGCTTTTCCGCTCGAAGGATTAAGCACCATTGTCGGAAAACAGATATTGGTATTGTTTACTTATATCATGAAATCCTTTTCTATGATTTTGAATGGTATCTATCTATCTATCTATCTATCTATCTATCTATCTATCTATCTATCTATCTATCTATCTATCTATCTATCTATCTATCTATCTATACGCCTACGTCTCGGTGCTCTCCCGGTCTTCTCGTTCACGTGGTGTACACGAAAACTGCGATGGTAGGGTACAAATTTATAAGGAAGATGAAAGACTATGGCCGCGCCTCATATATAGTACAAATAGTCAATAAACATATTGAATTTACAGTTGTGACCACTGTGCTTGTGTAATGTGAACTGAGTTTTAGTATGTGTGTGTGCCTACTGTACTATATCACTGCGTTATGCAGTACCAACGTTTTGCTGTCACCCGCGATAATTGTCTCAAATTTGCTCGATCGCGTAGAAATAATGGAACGAACGGACTGTGCTATTATTTCTCGGTGACGAAATAGACCTGTCTTCACTACGAAAGTGCCGAAGCAACGTGCCATGAGCTACCTTTTAGGGGCGAAGCTCCTTAGGGCGGGGGTCTGTACATCCCATGGTGTTCGTTGTTGGTGATGTACGTAGCCACGTCTACATTTATGAAAAAAAAAATTCCGAAAGTTGTGTCCTCTGCCTGGATTCGAACACAGGCTCTCGGCGTGGCAGTCGAGCGTTCTACCACTGAGCTACGCCTGTTTTTTTTTTTTTTTTCATACATGGTATTTATTACAGTGCGCTAAGAAGTTCGCAAATTGCATAAGGCGCTGTTGCAGTGACCCAGCGACAATAATCGCACAAGCAATCCAAATGACAATGTCAGCCTGAAATACACATTCACTGACGGGATGCACATAAGTGTTTTTTTTAGGGAGAGTTCAAGATGTGTTGCACAGCATGGCTGGTAGGGATGAGCACTTCACCAAGATGGGGTACCATTCAGGCCTGACGTCAAGCTCGTCGTAGATGTCCTTTAGATGCATGATCATTTGAACAAAATGAGTTGTCGATGCTGTGACTGGTTCTGCGTTGCGGTCTTGCATGCGCGTCTTCCACAAGCTATGCATTCCCATAAGAAAGAACATATCAAACGGCACTTCATCCAGGGATGTTGGCAGAAGGTAACGTATAGTATGCGGATTAAAGGTAAAATCTTTCTTTAGAGTTCGCTGAAGGATGTCCCAGAACAGAATAGCGTCCTTGCAGTTAATAAAGCAGTGTTCTATTGTCTCCGGTACATTACAAAGACGGCAGTCAACTGAAGAAACAAAAATGCCTTTCTTGTGTAGCCATGCCTTCACAGGCAATGTTTCTGAGTGAAGTTTATAAAAGAAGGTTTTTGAATTAGGAGAAACGTACATTTTGCGAACGCGCTTGAGGACATCGTGGCCTGGAAGGTTGACATACAAAGAACGATAAAATGGAGGTGGAAAAAGCATAGATAATAATTCCTTATACAGCTTTTTGCGCGACACTGTGTACAAGTACTCAATCGAAAAACGGGTTTTAAGGAATTGGACCGCAAACTGCACTTCCTGCATAAATCCCCACAAACACGGACGTACAGAGAAATTCGACGAAACAATTAAATCAGGTAAAGCGTTAACAAGTGTGACCGGCAAGAATGATTGAATTATCGGGTGAGAACTGTCACGAAAAAAGAAGAAGCGCGAAACGATTTGCCATAAGTAGAGATGCACAAGTCCCAACCCTCCCTCTTTCACTGGTCTGAATATGTTGTCCCGTCGCATTGGTTCAAAAGTGGAAGACCATACAAAAGTAGCAAATGTCCGATTAAAGCGTTGTATGTAAAACCGAGCGCAATGAATTAGTTGTAGCACATAGTAAAGCTTTGTTGCAAGAAATGTGTTGCAGGCTTCAGCTCTCCCAAAGATTGAAAGGCGATGTGGAACGTATGTCTGGGCCTGACGTTCAAGCTTAGGGACGGCCTCTTTCCAGTAATGTGCGCTGAATCGATATGCATCAAGCGGCACTCCAAGATACTTTGGCGGAATACGAGTCCAATTAATCCCTGCGAACTGACTCGGTGTACATCCCCACGTACCAAACCATAATCCTAGACTTTTCGAGGCGTTTAAACGAGCACCCGATACAACACCAAATTTTTCAATTGTGAATAGCACATTTTCAACACTTCGTTTGTCTGTGCAAAAGAATGCCAAGTCATCTGCATAAGCCAATACTTTAACTTCGTTACCTAATATGCTGTAACCATGGATACGATTTGCTCGCATCATGCTCAAGCATAATGGTTCGAGATAAAGTCCAAACAGGAGTGGAGACATTGGGCAGCCTTGCTTTACAGACGAGCGAATAGAAACAGGTTTTGAGAGATGACCATTGATAATTAGGCGAGTCGAACAGTCACTATAACAAAGTCGGACACCCTTGAGCAAGACAGAGCCAATATTGCTATGCTCCAGAAGAGAAAACAGGAACGAATGACTGACGCGATCAAAGGCTTTTGCGAGATCTACCTGAAGCATTGCAAGCTGCTCTTGAGAAATGTAGCAGTACTGGAGGATTGTACGAGCGATGTGAATATTGGTCTGTATGGAGCGACCTCGAATTCCACACGTCTGATGAGAACCAATCAGAATCGACATCACAAACTGTAATCTATTTGATAACACTTTTGCAAAAATTTTGTAGTGAACGTTTAAGAGTGCTATTGGTCTGTAGCCCTCAACTGAACGAAGTTTTTCTCTTTCAGTACTTTTCGGAATTAGAACTGTGTGGCTTTTGGAAAAAGACCGCGGGAGCATCTCCATGTCATAACTCATCTTAAAGATGTCCAGCAATAGGAGACACAGGATTGTTTTGAAAGATTTGTAAAATTCCGCCGCAATTCCATCAGGACCAGGTGTTTTCGACAAGGGCAGTTGATCGATGGCCTGCTCAATTTCCTGCAATGTTATCGGGCTACTGATGGCTGTACAATCTTCGTCTTGCAAAGGGTTTAAAAGAGAAATAAAACTTCTCTTGAGCTCGACATCTGCGCTATCAGGGAGCACATTAAACAAACCTTCATAGTAGTTTTCAAACTGCGTAATAATTCTTGCTGTATCTGTTAGAAGAGCACCATTGGAATACATTTCCTGAATCACCTTAGACACTGAGTGTCGTCGCTCATCGATTAAAGCATGACGTGTCGGCTGCTCAGAGTTCAAAGTCATTCTGTTCCGAGATCGAATACGTGCGCCTCTGTAGCGAACAGCGTCATGTCTCCCGCGGAATCGCATTAACAAATGTAATGTTACGTTAAAAAATAGTAATACACCGCTACACGACGCGAAAATGGATTGTATAACGAGGTCGAGGCATCATTTGAAAGAACACAGAGCTGCGTGCTTTGTAGCTTTGAACCCATTATGGAGGCACTGGTAATTATGGCGTAGTGGGTACTTCCCTACTTGGCAAAATGATAAGTTATGGCGCAGGAGATACCTACCACTTCTACTTGCACTAGTTTCCTCAAGCGTTTAAAGTGGCCTCTAAGAAAGTAGCTCCTCCTGCTTACGCTGTCACTGTCCTGCAGTTCCGCGCAGGCCTGGCTCTAGCACAGCATATCCCCCTTAAACGCGAGATCCCAGCGTACGAATACAGTGTTTCTCGCGCCTTTACATGATGATCGACTGGGCGATTTACGCGAAAGATTCACGGTTTACCGATGAGTCCCTCCGGAGCTTCGCCCACTCATCATCATTCACCCCGTGGATATGCTGTGAATTTTTTTAGTCGTCACGGTGCTGTCGACGTTCCAGGACGGTCTCCGTTACGGACACAGCCAGTTACGCACGTTGCAGAAAGGCATTGATATTATCCGTAAAGCTATCCTGCACGCCGAGCAGTTCGTTACAGAGAATTTTCTCCCTGATTGGTTTAAGCGACTCTATTCCCACAATTCGTAGGATCTGCGAGACATTTTTAATAGTATATTTCAGTGCAGTGTAGCACTTTTTGTAATAGTTCAAGGCGAAAGCCAAGGCTCAAATTTAGTTGTGCATTGATACATAAATCCAATTGCTTATCACGTTGTTGTTTTGTGGGGTTTAACGTCCCAAAACCACTTCTGATTATGAGAGACGCCGTAGTGGAGGGCTCCGGAAATTTTCGACCACCTGGGGTTCTTTAACGTGCACAGACATCGCACTGCACACGGGCCTCAACATTTCGCCTCCATCGAAATGCAGCCGCCGCGGCCGGGAAAGCTTATCACGTTATGCAGTGACGAATGCACCAGGATTTCGCTCCATACAATATAACTTATAGGGCATCAGGGCTGGTGTATGTGCTCACGTACCATATGTCAATGTGTACATTTATTTCACCGGGGTCATGTGATTTTTCGTCACAGTTTTCATATTTTCCCTGACAACGCAAAGCTGGCCTAAGGACTCCTTGAAATTAGAAACATAAGGTTTGCGCCTTAGTGAGGGTCCTAATCTTTAGTACTTCTTATTATCGCAAGCTGAAAAGAACTATTGTTGATTCTGTTGTGTTTAGCACACACACGTATCGGCATCTTTTTTATCTTTGGTTTGGTCATGTTTGGTCACAGAAAGTAATTCGATACATCTTTTGAGACACCATAAAGGTTATAAGCTTCAGGACTGTTATTTTCACTACCATCATTTAAAAGGAAATACAGATTCGCTTGAGGTGTTGCTGCAATAGTTGTCCTGGGAAAAAGGCGTCTAATTTTGGAAAATACCATACGCAAACCCATCGCTTTTCAAAATAGTTGAAAGCACAAATGGCGCCTCAATATAAGGATTGTATTTTATGAAAATGTCCGTAACACGGATGCGTATAGAATTAAATGTTGAATCGCTATAGCACATAACAGTGCAGCGCAAAAGAACAAAGACAAAGGAAGGTACAGTACACTGAAGGAAGATGATGCCCCAAAAAGTATATTGCGGACCTACTCAGGGGATTTCCCAAGATATCGTTTATGACAATTGATGACGTCCATTAGTTAGAACGGATGATAAGCACCAGTATTAATAGAACGCCTCATCAGGCATTTTACCTTGGCTAAGAAGAAACGTAATACTAGCAGTACATTAAATAAATATTACCACAATACCTAAATGAAATGGGAAAAGACAAGAAATTGATGTTCATCTGGTGGTCCATATCGATGAATTTCCTTCCGAAATAAAATTTTCCACCGCAATGCTGCAGATACCCCTTCTGGAGCGTCCAAGCATGGAAGCCTCTAATAACAGAAGCGCAGGTGGTGAATTTTAATAGGGAGCTGCTGTCAAGCAATTCCGAGACTACTTTTTCCAAGGAGCGAAATCCTGCCAACTGAGCGCAGAGTATTAGAGCTGGAATTTGACATTGCGAACCACAGTGCTAATTTTGTCGGTCTCGTTTCGCAAAATTTTCTGCTCCGAGAGAGTGTATGTGCTGCAAGTCGGGGAACGTACAAGGCTTGGTGCGCACACTGAAACAGCGTGCTTGCTAAACCTGGACGCGGTGACGATATGAAGAACAGGACCTGGAATAGAAGCCTCAGCTAAAGCATCTGCGGTTTCATTTAATACTAACTGCTTATGTTACGGTAGAAATACTGAACGCAGTTTTAGCCGATGACTTGTGAAGTGATACTAAAGTTTTCAAAGGATATGACTGTCCGGGAGCAGTTATTGACGAACAAATCAATTACGATTAGATGGTTGTTCCTGCATTTGAGAGGAAGGAAGGTTACGCAAGGCTACCATGACTGCCAAGAATTCCGCAAGAAATGCTAGTTCCCAGTCACCAAGTTTAATCAAAGAGAACCCGTCTAATGTAGAAAAACTGGAATCCAGGCCTTCTCTTAGCATTGTGAAGCATCATTTGCTCTGATGACCATGCTGTCCATGTGGTTCAGGAGATCATGAGGTTAAGCATGTGCCAGAGTAGCTCGAAATTTTTGTTGTCTATAGAAGTAGATGGGTTCACGATATCTGTTCGGCACCTATCCCTCTCGTGTTTTCGCGCTCGCTGCCCTGTTATGAGGTCCAGAATGCGCCACAAACTAGAGCATTAGTTCACCTATCGAAGGACGCAGGGCTTTGTAGACCTGCCAATTCAATTTGTATTGTTTTAGAGTGTCATTGTGACTTTTTTTTTTCAGATTGCATACATCACATCCTAGTTATGTCAGCGGAACGGCTTGCGATCCCAATATGGTAAGGCGTAAGTCACTTTTCCTTGATGTTGTGGCGCGGAGTTTGTGCGCGTGAGCAAATATGCAAAAATTGTGGGCCTATACCGGAGGCTGTGCAAGACCCGGTGAAGCGCGCACATACCTTAGACCCCTGTGGTTAGTGTGTGTGTTAGTGTGTATTACACTACGAAGCATATACTCTCGCCACTTGTTCGCTGAACGTGCCGGGGGTACTCAAGTCTTTGGAGCAGTACTCAGCCTTGAGTTGTTGAGTTGCTCATTCTCCGGGTAGGAGAAGCATGAAATGGCTAAAGACAGAGAACATGCTAGTGGCCACATTAAATAGAAAAATAGGTGCCTGATCCCTCTGTCAAAGGAATCGGTATAACACGAAAGTGAAATGTCTCTTCGTATAAGCAGTTGAATGTTTATTGACACATCTAAGAGAACGTGCCCGTTACTATCGGTGTTTCGCTGGTGCGGCACCATTCGGCGTGGGTGAACCCGCGTTGACACGCCGCCTCCATAACACCAAGGGCCAGCCTACTGTGGCAACTGAAGTTTACCTAATAAGTGGGCACATACTATAGTAAATGCCGCGACGACAAAGGTACCAGTCATATTTACTTGCGCCACATTGACCTTTTTAAAGTCGTTGCCGGGCTCTGGAGCCTAACGCAGCAGTTTTCTTGTTCCCATCACGCTGAAAGATCGGTCGGCGTGAAACGCCACCCACGAAGACAGGTGACCGACGTCCTACCATTGCGCTATCAGCGAATATACGCTCGAAGCTGTACGAACGCGGCTATGCACGCGGATCCGCACACGTTCATCGGGACGTACTTTGGAACGCGCCTAGAGTTAAACGCGCCCGGAGCGCGCGGGCATCAAGGCACCCTAAACGCGCCTGAAATGGTGCGCCATCCAGGAGGGGCGAAGTAAAACTGCAGTGGTTCACTTTGGCTCTGCTGGATGGCGGCACCGTTCCAAGCAATGTGCGCCTGGATACGCGCGTGCTGAGCGGGAGTACGAGACAAGAAGGCGCGTTCGTAGAGCGTGTTTCTATTTCCCCGAGGAGTTGCCCGGTGGTGGCGGTGGGCACCATTCGTCGCGGCGCATCAGCGAAAGTTTTTTTTTTTCCCAGTGTTCTTTTTCCTACATGTTTGCTTGACTGCATCATATGCGTTACGATAGTGACCTATGGGGCCGTGGTGTGGACCCCGGCAGAAAAAAAAACAATTTCTTGTTAAAAAGAAAACAAAAGACAAGGGTTTGGACGATCCCATGCATTGTGGGAACTGATGCCATGCGAAGTAATCAGGGAGGAGTTTGCGTATGCTGAACTATTTGGAATTCAGCCAAGTGTTACGACTAGGACTTCGTGCAAACGGAGCACAAGAGTCATCGCCTGAACTGCTGAGGCGACAGGCCTATTTACAACGTGTAGAGCGTTCCAAGAGCCGCCGTGGCCCAATGGTGTAGCGTGCTTGCTTGGTAAATCACTATCCCGCGTTCGATACGTGCTCAATTTTATCAAAATACACTTTGCATGGGTTAAAGAAGAGAAAGGAGCGCCGTCAGGATAGCGACTGCGCTGTCCTGACGAAGGCAAGTCCATTCTTGAAACGTTGGCTCCTGCGACATTCCCTGTGCTAAATCGTGTTTATCGATTTGTTCATCGATTCAAGCCTCCATCTTCTTCTGAGCTTCTCTTCTAGCTTGAACACATACTAAGCAGATGCACAGGAAAACGGGCCATAACAACCGAAGGTTTCCTACCACGCCTCCGGTGGGCATGAAGTGGATTTTCTTCTACACCACTGACGTCTGGGCACTAACGCCGATGTTAGGTCGTATCACGAGCGCTTTTCGCCACTGCTGCTGTCGACATAGCCTTCAAACGAACATTGCACGTATAACCTCTCAATTTACTTAAGGGCATTGGTCCTACTAGCAACAATTCCCACAAGCCGTGAGATCTGCAGGAACAGAAGAAAACGCCTCCTAAAACGCAATAAATAATACATTTTCGCTAATTCAACAATTTTCGTACATTGACAGTAGAATGTCAGCGTGCCCGTAAACATATATATATATAGCAGTCATGGTGGTGAATAGGCCGGAGGCGTGAAGGCAGAGATGAGTAGTAGACCCTCGGAATTGGCAGCAAAAATGTGGAAAGCGTTTATTCAACGTTTCAGCCGGAGACCGGCCTTCATCAGGAATATATATATATATATATATATATATAAACGTGCGTTTTCATAAATTACACAAATATTTCGAACTGTCGGGAGGGAGAGCTAGTTCATTCAGTAAAAAATTATGACCACTAATGATTTTTAAGTTTTCGAGAGCACGTAACGCACCATACAACCAAAAATGCAACAACTCCAACTGTACGTGGAAACAGAACCTTCATACAGCATAGGCGAAAGTATGCGGTACAACTAACAAAAGTGCATTGTACATAAATATTATCCATAGTTTAATAAAAAACCACAGCTAACTGTCGAGAGCTCACCAGGTCACTACAAAATTTCGTGCTCCGAAATCCTCTATCACGATGCTCCCCGTAGAGGCGCAAATTTTATCAGCAAAAGCCCCGGTGGAGAGTGCCATGTCTGGGAAACTTGGCATGGAATGACCAAGTGTCCCAGACGCGGGGCTTGACCCACTCTTGACATGGAGAGATCAATAATGCGTCAAGGACTCGTTTGTTTGTTAGAAGCAACCTAATGAAGCGAATGGACAATGAACTCATGGTTCTCCCGACCATAGGGAAAATACTCTGGTTTTTCACGGTAGTGTAGTAATATGGCATAACTGGAATATGATTAAAATTGGAAAGAACACTTCTGCTATCGCTTGACACCAAACCTACGACTTTCCGAAAATGCCTCTTGTGTTCAACCAACTAGGTCCTTCTCCCGTTGTTCTCCCGTCTATTTTACAGGCTATTTGTGTAGGTATACTCCTGGGAGCGTTGTGCAGTACCACTGGTAGTCGTGGCGGCGAGTGCGGAACAGTATTTTTTTACCAGAAGATTCCACGTAGAACGCGATCATATGAGGAGATCGCTGCCGCCCAATAAGCTCTCGCATGCTACTCTGAAGGCACCAAGTTTGCAGGAACGAAGTCGAAGCTGTGAAATAACAAATTAAGGGAATGGGTGAAGGGCACGTGTATTTGTTACAAACAGCCTAATTAAATAAATATGCAAATTATTCTGGTCCTGAATTGCAGTGTAGTGGTTCTTAAATTAACAAAAGTGAGATAATGTGGACAAAAACGCACACCTACCTTCGATAGGGACCGAAGAACCTATATATATATATATATATATATATATATATATATATATATATATATATATATATATATATATATATGAGATACGACCAAAGCAGTATGCATTGCTGAGATGTTACATTTCTGCTATGATCTAGAGGAGAGCGTTGTTAACTGGGACGCGCTTATGCGAAATTGCTCATTTCACTTTGCTTTAGTAATTTTAAGAGAGATATTCATGTACACGTGCTGTTCTTGCAATTTATTTCTTGGTTGGATCTTCATTTGTTTATTACAAAAAAAAAGCAAGACTACAGTATATGCACACTTCATATGCAGAATTTTTTTTCTTGTGGCATGGCAAAGTGCACGTGTCCTTAACTTCATCAGAAGTTATGATGGACAGGGCGGTTCTATCAATTTAAGAACTTTTAAAAGCGGGATCTATGTAACAATGAAAGCAATCACAAGTATATTGGCAAGTCGTTTCTATTTAATTTGGCATGGGTTCCTTTTGATATGCTTCCGTACACCTGAATGCCAATTCAAGCGTGAGTCTGGTCCATAGTCAAAAGTACGCTATCAGTCGCGAAACTGGGTTGAACAACCGCAATTTCTTGCTTTTGATTAGCGGGGACGTTTCACATTTCCTTTTATATCGGAGAACACAGGGTCTTTGCTCGCCTTTAAATTTGCTGCGTGTGCTTCTTCTTTAAGTGAAGTGCCGGAAAATAAACATCATAAACAAAAGAAATCAAATATACTGCGAGCAAGTACAGTGGTTCTAGCTCTCCTAGAGTTTATATGCGCGAGAAATTTGCTCTAATAAGTTACATGCGATGAAGCTTGTACACTTAATCATAACTACTTAAAGTGAAAGCAGGCGCGTAAAAGATACGAGACCTTCAGCATAAACAATGTCATATGTGGAGCGAAAGAAAACCAAACGTACCCCATAAGCTAAGTAGAGATAGGGCTGGTGTTAATACCTGCTGCGCGTCAACGCTTCTAAAGTAAATCGACGACGCCGCTAGCATTCTTCATACAGTATATTATAGAAGCGCTCATTAATACTCAGGAAGATGATCAGGGCTTCGTTAACGGTCGCGCATTCAGTGCAAGAATGACGTGCCCGATTTACGGCAGTGGTCTAAGCTGGAGCATTTGTGGTTCATTAGCACGCCCCGTATGCACGCAAACTGCAAGCATTAACAATTAATAAGTTCTGGCGTCATACGAAGGTCACGGCTTCTTGACAAGAACACCTTGTAGGTCCTCAAGTCGCACACAGAGCCTCGAGTATGTGGCTTAGATTTTCAGCCACAGAGGCCTCATATAGATGGGGGTGAAATGCAAGAGAATTCACAGAATAAGCGCAAAACGAAGGAGCCCGCCACCGCATGCCCTGTGAACACATCGTGGTAAATCAGTATTGTCGCAGGACCACATCGTTTAGAATCCGTAACACGCGTGTGAATGCATGCAAAGTAAAATACGTGCTGTGGGGCCACCAAAGGCGCTCTCACGAAAAAGAAAAGAAAAAGAAAACGAACGCTTCCAATGAATGGAAGGGCAATCGTACACATCCGATGGCGTCCCGTCAACTAAAGTTTATCAACCAGCGGCGACGTTCCCTGTACAAGGAAGAAAGGCGTTTGTGTGTTGTAGTACGTCGAGGCGACAAGAATGAGCGCTACAAAACTAAGACACAACACACTTCTACGACGCAATGAATAAAAAAACGTACAAGTGGAGGAATGCTGAATGCCGAAGTGTTCTTTTCCCTAAACTGACCGTTGTTAATATTACTACATACCGGCTCCGCTCATAAATTCACTGCACCACTCATAAAATCCACAGCTTCACGGTTGATCCACGGCTCCGCTAATAGAAAAGAATCCTGCACGTCGCCCGAAATGTGGGAAACGGTGTCATTCGTAGCACCCAGCGAGGAAACTGGGCGGCGAATCGCGTGGTATTCAGAGAAGTGTTACATGGGCTAACAAGCTTAACATAGGCTAACCAGGAAATTCGACAGCGCCGTGGCCGATGAATTGTAGCTCATGGGCAGACTCATCTTAACGTCATCAAACGCGATATAACATTATTTTTGCTTTGCCAGCATGGAGAGCGTTTGTTTATTCTGAGGAAGTGTACGTCTATCGCCAGACATTCTTTCGCGACACCCTCGACTAGTATTGTAAGACGTAACGTTGCCACTGGCGTTACCGCACATATTTCGTTGAAGAGAAATGAAGGCTACGGTACGCTCATGTGCGTCGTGAGCGTCGTTTGTTGAATCGTTCTTACGGTATCATGGCCTGCCACATGGCCTAGTGGCTATACGGCGCTCGGTTGCTGAATCGAAGGTCACGGAATTCACCCCCGCGGCGGCGGTTGCATCTTCGCTGCATTTCTATGGAGGCAAAATATTGAGTCCCTTGTACTGCGCGGCGACGTTAGTACGCGTTAAATAACCGTAGATGGTAGGAATTTCGGGAGGCCTCTAATAATGCGCCTATCATAATCATATCTTGTACCGATTTGGCTGTAAGGGTTACTGGTGGGGAACTATTTTACTCATATATTGGCTGTTTACCTTGCAGTCGTGCAATGATGATGAAGATGCACGAAGAAACTGCGGGCCAGCTTGCAGGTGTGTGTTCAAGGAAGGCGATGCTCCCGCGGGAGTAGAAAAGCTGAAGAGGTGCTCAGCATGACAGAAGGAAAGTGTGCTAATAAAAATTTCCGCAGCATGAAAAAAATGAAGCATTTGTATTACTTGTTCATTTTATCTGAAAACATGTTTTCGAGCCATTTTAAGAATCTCAGCTTCAGCTTTTTTAAGTGAAAATGAAAACATCTTCGAACCAATAGCTAAGAAGCGTGTTTTTTTTTTTTTTGTAGGATGAATAAAACTCACGGTTTATACCTGAATCGGTCACTTCAAAAACCGTGCGCATATTTGGAAACAACTTTTTTTTGTACTCGAGAAGCATTTCCGTACATGCATCTGACCACTATTCAATTCCGGAAGCTGAACAACCTCCTTCGAGGTGTCACGCGCGGAACACTTGGAGTATGAAGCTATTCACCGAGCGTCTTCATA
>CM023484.1:92810661-92852640 GCA_013339685.2 Hyalomma asiaticum | reverse complement strand
ATATCATGCCGACACCGCGGAAATTCGACGTCAGCTGCCGGGAACGAACCACTGGCGTTCGTATTCAGATGCTGAGTAGGGGGACCGCTACGTCGTGGCGGAGACGGGGTCATTCTTGTGTTTATGGCTGGCACCTCATCAATGATGTGTGGCTAGGAGACACCTCGGTGTCCACCATAGGTCGGCAAACTGACTCATGAGTCCACTCACTTCGCTCGCTCAAACTGAGGTAGACCTGTGAGTGTTAGTTTGAGTGAGCCCCGCAAAGCAAAACATTGTGAGCTTGAGCTCGTGTGAGTTTGGCTAAGGGAAATTTAATGTCAGTCTGCTTTAGCGGGCTATTCGTAATCCTTGCCAGGGTGAGCCGGGCCGAGCTCAATAATGTGATTTTGAATCCGGGTGATCTCCGCCTGGGTAAAATTTTCGCAGGTTTGAGTCTACGCGAGCTCGGTGGAGCAGTATATTCGGTATTCATGAGTGAGTTCGAATCAGCCGACCGAGGTGCATATTGATGAATCTGAGTGCGAGTGAAAACTAACGCAAAAATATTGAAACTGAGCAATCTTGAGTTATTGTACCGACTTATGTGCTACCATACTCCGTTTACTTATTGACCTGATTCAATAACTTAATAAATATCGCTGTATCAAACTGAGAAGTTCTACGCTTTTATTATAGGCCTTCATTAAGTTTACACCCAACATAGTATTTACATAAATGACAATAAGCCCAAGTTTCTCTTTGCTCACCGCACCGAAGTATTGGCTGACCACACTGGGCAATGGAGAACATCGGTTACTGGCTGAATTCCAGGACTGATTTTTATGATTCATCGTTTGCTGCACTTCCCATGCTTCATGTTTAACTGTGCAGTGTAATACAAAATGCCATATAGTCGTACTTTGCAGACTTATCGAACCCTGTAAGGCACAAGTATAAAAGGCTACGTTATGCTCAAAAGTGATGGCGGATGGCTAAAGATGGCGGATGGCTATCGGGTGTTTCTGCGCACCAGTGTTGTTGCATTCGCCGCATTCATGGCCGAATTTATATGGTTCCAAGTGCAATAACATCCCTGTTGTTTCCTTATGGCGCACAATAAGAACTCGGAGTGACTAAAATTAAACCCCCATTACAGTGTGCCAAAAGGACGTCTTGGTTTCGGCACCAGAATCCCACAGTTGCATTGTTCTATGTGTGTGACCATCCTGAGTCTGAGTTCGTCCATTTCAGTAGAGGTTTGCCGTGTTCTAACGCAATTATGGGGAGTATTGGTTAACTTGAGCCCGAACGAGTCCGCTTTAGGGAAACTGTGCTATGCATCAGTGAGACCGCCTGGGGAAAATATCTCGAGTGCGATTCCGAGTCAGTGCAGATGAATGAAAATTTTGGGAGTCTCAGTTCAAATGAGGTCGGCTGTGGACAGAACTTGGTGTCTCTTAGTCTGAGTGAGTACGGCTTTATTGAGCATCAGATGACTTACAAATCATTACAATTATATTGCATTCGTGAAGGAGCGTGACTATTATTAGTAGGCGGAAGTGGCGTATCAGATATTTTGCTGGTTTTTAGATAGACATTATGAGCCAACACTTCGACTACAACAGTGAAATAAATTAGTGCTCGACAAATTCAAGCCCGCGTACTCTGCCTAAAATGCACCAGAATATGGCGTATAAATGGTACGCGTGTGTGAATATCGAGTTACGATGTCCGACAAGAACTCGAATATCCGGTGTGGATATTGACGTCCCGTGTGGACATACCGTTTGGAATATCCCGTGTGGATATTGATTTGGATAGCGAGACTCGTAGCATGAATTATCCGCCTCCAGTAACATTTCCCAATGTTAAGGCCACTCAATTATAAAAAATCAGCCCGAAATACGTCCCTGTAGGGAGCACAATGCATTCGCTAGCTTTTCAGAGCATAAAGCTTTGAAGAAATGTCACAGCAAGAGCAAATGAAAAGAATAATAAAGTCAATCATGCAGCAACATTCGTTGTTCTATACGGCCATGCCACAGCACCGTATTCCAAAAAGGCTCTGCTCAAGGTGGCTGGTTCCAATGGAGGCGCAACACGTTCATTTATGTCTTTTTTGTGTCCTGATAAAATGGTGCAGTACGTCAGCACAGCTATACATGAACGCCGACAGGCTGCCGAGCAGCAGGTAGTGACGATGCTATCGTGATTAGTGTATGTTAAGGCAGACAACTCGCACGTACTCAAAGGACTGTGACTGCCTTCCATCGCGTCTACACTGTAAAAGCAAATTTATATAGACGTCTGCAGTCTCTGTTCTTAGGGCAAATGCACTGTAGGTGGTTAAAATTCCTAGAGCCCTCCATTTTCTCCCCTTTCTATCTATTTCATCGCCTTTCCCCTACCCTCTCCGGTGCTCATCCATGCTCCCGAATTTGGCTACAGAAAATAGCTTCCTATACTTTAGCGAACCGCTATTACTGTTTTTATCATGTATTCGGATCAACACGAATCTTTGAAAATAACACATTTCCGAACCGAATGCAAATACTGAAATGTAATGATTGACGAATGTTCGAAACGCTCGAATATTCTCGCATCCCCCACATAAATGATCAAGTAAGAGAAGCTCATATTGAAGATCGACAGCTTTATTAATTGCGGACTCTCGTCAAGTGTTTAGATGATGAAAATTGTTCTGATGAAACATGAGGTGCATTACCCGAGAAGTAAACCCATATTTGCTTCGTAATACCTAAAAATGATTTATTTAAATACTCCTCAGACACACGCTAGGCCTTTAAGAGGAGTCTTATTGACTCTATGAGGGAAAATGGAATACTAAGGAGTTTTTGTGCAAGCAACTTCTCTATATTAGCGGCTGTTCTTTCTATAATTTCATGAAATTGAGTGATGGAAAAATGTTGCATCCTTGGAGGATTCTTAAACTCCCCTTTACAGGGACAATAAAGTGCAAATATGAAGCCGCTTGGAATGATAACTCATAGAACGAAAACTCCAAAATCCCTAATTTTGCAATCTTATGCTCAATACGACATGGAAAAAAGTTAATGTCCAACTTTTAGTTTCTAAAATCGCACCAAAACGTCGGGCTCTTGGCGTTCGAGGACCAATATCTTTCTCTTTTCCTTGTAGTATTCTCGCAAATTTTTCTTTATCAAATGTTCCGAAACTCCTCGTGCGCAGTGTGTGTTCCTTAGAACACAATGTGTATCTGTATTACCAATAAATAGTTATGTAGGCGTTAGCAGAGCGCTGTAAAAGACCTGTGACGTCGCACATTATTTCTGCAACTTGAAAACGGCGTTAACACCAGTACTTTCCTTTTGCGCATTTTGAAGCTTGCTGAGGACCTGCGGTGTTTCTGTTAATGTGAAAACCTATTCTACTACTCAAGGGGCCATTGCTTTTGACTTTGTCTCCCTTTGAGAGGTAGATGAACAAATCGCAAAGTACGATATAGAACAGGGAATGTCGCGGGAGCAGGCGACATTCCCTGTTCTAAATCGTACTTTGCGATTTGTTCATCGATTCAAGCATCCATATTCCCCTGAGCTTCTCTTCTAGTTTGGATTTGAGAAGTAGAGCCATAGAGGAGAGCTTGCGTGTTTGGATACTTCTGGAAAACACGGTCGTAGCTTGAGATTATTCCCACCATGAACGCCAACGACGACACCTACGCTGGATTTTCTTAAACATGAGCTCCTTCTGTCTATGGCGTTGATAAATATAACACTCGACATAAAAGTATTTAGTTTTAACTGAAATGCAATTGTTCTCATTTTGTATACCCTTAAGCCTGAAACATAATAGCAGGTGAAAACAACCTGGAATAATCTGAAATAAGCGTTCCTTGTTGGGGTGAAAATTGATCCGTGAAAAGAAAATTCCTATGCCAACAGCTTCCGGGAGTTTCGCGAGGTATCGTTATTATACTAAAAAACATGCGCAGAAAATCGATGCTCGTGTGTGCTGCGTACACATGTTCTACGGATAACTTATTTTAAGGAATGAATGAAGGAAATCAACGTTTATTTTCAAGGCAGTGTTCTGAGAGTGCGAACTAAGAGTCACTCTTGGCGGGAGGATCTCTTATTCCAGGAACTCTCTGCCCGCAATCGCATCCCGGACTCTGGCGAGGAGCCGTTGTTGGTCATCCGAATCCCGGATGCAGATTCTGGCCTCCCACGTCTCGGCAAGGAGGTTGACGTCTGCGGGCGCTAGGGATTGCTAACGCCGTCTGCCTGGCGCCACGGGCACTCGAGCAGGAGGTGCACTCCTGTGTCTGGCACATGGCAGATCGGGCAGTTGCAGGTGTAACCTCGGGTGAGGCGGAGGGAGCAATCGTCGTCCAGGACGGTAGGTGCTGGAAAATGGCGTTATATGTCATCGGCACACTTCTGGCTCCTCATATGTCAAACGACCTCTGCTCTTGTGAGGCGGCAAGGAGGGCCGCTTGACGTGACCGCCGGAGGGGGCATGAGCCTATTCATTCCTCTCGAGCCCGACATGCCCGGGCCGAACCTTACGTAGATGTAAGCGAGCGGAGTGCGTCGATTGAGAAGCTTGACTCCTTCGACCGAGGTGCGACCCCTCGTGTAGTTGCGCACTGAGTCTCCTGAGTCCGTGAAGACTACGATGTCGTCTATGCAGGTGGTTTTTGGCGAGCGCAATCGCCGCTTCTTCCGCCGTCACGGAGTTCCGGACTTTTAGGGTGGCGGACGCCACCTCTTTGCCTGTTGAGGTCAACGATACTCAAGGCGTACGCATTTTTGTGCCGATATTTCGCCGCGTCGACACAGCGGGCATCTGGATTGCGCGTGTATTTTCTTTGGATGGCGTCGACTCGACCAAGCCCGCGTTTCCAATGATGCTCGGGATGCATGTTACGCGGTAGTTTGTCGATGCTCAGGGCTTCTCGCAAATACGGCGGTATCTTGACTTTGCAATCGGCATCGCAGACGCACCGCTCTCCGCAGCCGAGGCGAGTAAGGACTGATCTACCTGTCGATGTCAGCTTCAGCATCTCAAGTTGGTTTGTGTGATTTGCTTACGCCAGCTCTTGCCACGTGTTGTGCACACCCATTCTGAGTAGTCGAGTAGTTGAAGGTGCGGGCGGTAGCACAATGGCGAGCTTCGTAGCCTTGCGGATGAGCACAATTTAGCTTGTCAATTTCAAGAAAAAGTAACCCATCTTCAAATGACGCTCCCTGTAACTCCAGCGTCTCTTTTAGTTTAACTTGGAGAGCATTAGATGGAACGCCGATATCTAGAATATGTTAGGCATACTGGCGCCGAGCCATTGCTTTCACTTTATTTTCCAATATTGGAAGGTGCTTTCGGTACCTCGCTCTTCTACGAGTTTCCTTGGAGCTTCGTTCGGGTCGCCGTTTGCTCCGGCTCTCGGCTGCCATGAGCCACGTATAAGAGCCTGGCACCACGGGCATCAGTGCTGCCGCACACATGGCCGCCCCCGCTGTCCCTTCATAGACCGTCACCGCCCGGCTGCGTGAGCCAGCAACATTCTCTGGTCTTCCTCGTGAAGAGTTAGAAGAGTGGCTGGAATATTACAAATGAGTGAGTTCGTACAACCACTGGGACGACCATCAGAAACTTCGGCACATTGACTTCTCTCTGTCTTACGTCGCTAAAACCTGGTTCTTCAACCACCAGAGCAGTTTCGTCGATTGGTCTGCTTTCCACCAACAAATTCGGCGGATTTCCGGTATACCCAGCACCTCCACCACTTTGTGAGGCAGGAGAGGCAGGAGCAGAGCTTTTGTCGCGAAGCCTCTTTTCGGCCCAGCCACGCGCTGAACGAAGACACTGGCAGTGATAATGGTTATATAGAGGTGAAGATGTCGAATAAATGAATAAATGATGATGATAGCAATTGACATAAAAGAATGTGGTTTAAACTGAAAAGCAAGTGTTCTCATTTTGTATGCCCTCAACCCTGAAACACACCAGCTGTTGAAAAGAACCTCGAGTAATTTGAAATGAGTCCTTTTTAGGGGCGAAGCTCCTCTTTGTCTAACCTTGTCCTGCGTCAGGCTTCAGGCGCAACCGGCGTGCCGGGAGGCACGCGCTCACCCTCGGCGCGTGCCTCCCATTGCGTGCCTCTCTCTCTCTCCCGGCGCGTGCCTCTCTCTCTCTTACTCTTCCATCTGCTGTCTTGTGAGAGAGAGACAGACGAGAGAGAGAGAGAGCGAAAGGCGCGCGTTGACTATGGAAACGCTCTTTCTTAGACGTGATGCTCAAATTCTCATTACGGGTTGCTGCCCAGTTAGGCTTCGATCTTTCAGGCCCCCTTCCCAGGCAGTACACCCCTGAAGAACTCCGAGTGTCGGGCAGGGGGACGCCTGTACCCGTTTTGTAGTACCAGTGGGTCACCGGCGGCAATGGGAATCGAACCCACGACCTCCCGCAGCCGAGGCGGACACTCTACCACGAGGCCACGGCTGCGGTATGGTCCGCCGCGGTGGTGTAGTGGTTACGGTACTCGGCTGCCACCCAAAATACGCGGGTTCGAACCCGGCCGCGGCGGTCGCATTTTCGATGGAGGCGAAAATGCCAGGGGCCCGTGTACTGTGCGTTGTCAGTGCACGTTAAAGAACCCCAGGTGGTCTAAATTTCCGGAGCCCTCCACTACGGCCTTTCTCTCCTCTCTATCTTTTTCACTCCCTTTCCCCCACCCCCACGGACGCTTAGCCGTGCTCCCTACATGGGCTGCAGAAATTAGCGTCCTTTCCTAACCGAACCACAATCATCATCTTTCTTAGACGAACGCTCTACAAGCTCGCAAAGAAGGAGAACGTGCCCTCACCCGCGAGAGACAACGTTGGTGCAGGCAGCGTCTCCTAGCGAGTTACTTGATTGAGAAATACCGACTGCTCGCGTTGGAGAATCGTTCACCGGCCACCGATATATATATATATATATATATATATATATATATATATATATATATATATATATATATATATATATATATATATATATACACTGGGTCTTGACTTCCAAGGAAGTGCCGGTGGGAGATGTCACTTGTGCATAGTTGAACCATAAGGATTTGTAGCGTGCGCGTTAACTAAATTAATCCGGAACTCGGCACGATCTACGATGAACCTCCCGAGCTTCGCCCACTCATCATCATTCACTCCGTGGATATCCTGTAGTTTTTTTTGGGTGAAAATTGATCCGTGAATAGAAAATTGAGTTTGGCGACGCAACTTTATTATAATAAAAAACATGCGCCGAAAAACGAAGTTCATGTGTGTTTAAGCAACCCATCTTAAAATCATGCTCTACGTATCTACAGGTCTCGTTTGGGTTAATTTGCAGAGCATAACACGGAACGCCTGTTTTCAGCATACTTTAAGTATGCTGGCGCCGTGCCATTGCTTACACTTAATCTTCCAATATATTCTATTACCCCGTACCAATAAATGAAAAAGAAATTATTTGGGGGTCTCTGAAGCTCAGCCGTTAAGAGGATCAGCGTTATGGCACCCCGTTCACACCACGTTCTAATTCCCTTGCCAAGCTCTTGAGTCATATAACCTTGTAGGAGTCGAGCAACATTCGTTTATTTGTTCATATCACGGAGTAAGCTTATCTTGCTCCGTGGTACGCACACTACCTCCGCCTTGCGTGGCCTGCCTCGCAGTCGTGTACAAGCTGACGCAGATGTAACATGAGCATTCGTCAATGAAGAAGGCCCCACAGCCCTCCTGACACCATGACGCGGTGTCAAATTTATCATGTGAGCGTGAAAGCGAACGCGGCTGCGGCGCATTTTGCCCTATCCTTAACGACATAGCTCCTTCTGTGGGCATCCGGGAGCTTGAAAGCGTGGCACGCCTATTGAAATGTCACGCGCATGGGCGCGACGTTGGCGTCTTCTCTATGAAGCGCGGGGAGTGTTTGAGTTCCTCCTTAACATAAGTAAGCTTCTTCTTTTTCAGAAGTAAGCTTCCTCGTAACAGAATTACAGTCCGTTGTATCATGTGCGTAAGCATTCGTTAAACCGTAGATTGCAATATTTTTTGCAGCTTCTAATGAGATGAAATCATTTTTTTTTTGCTCATATACCTACGCTAAGGAGGGGTACTTTCGTTGTCTTCTCCGGATCGCTACGGCATGACAGCTAAGTCCAGACAATTATTTCCGGCAGACAGCCACACCAACAACGACGCCGACACATTTTCTGCGGCACGAGCTGCTTAAAGATATCGCGTTAATAACCCACACAATGTCTACAATGGCTGCACTAGCTATTTGCTTCATGTGGCAGTGTTTTATAAAAATTAGTCCATATATATATAGGCTACTTCTGTCCCCCGTGTCATTCTTCATACCAACGTTTGAAGGAAATACATATTCCTCTCTCAAAACCAGGTTGCAGCCGGAAGTCAAAGAGTGTGCACCATACCTCCAGAATTGCTTGCCCCTGTCTGGAAGGGCTTCACTTGGCGGGTACGACAACAAGCGTGCACCGAAACTTAGCCACTTACGCACAGGAGAAAAAGCCGAAGCGGCCGGCGTCGACAAATGCTGGTGGGTAGCGGTGCTGGCCTTCATCATGACCACCATGGAGTCATCGTCTAGCCGTTGCTCCGGTTTCCTCATGGTGGGAATCATGGAGCAGATGAACGTCGAGCGAGGTCTCGCCTCTTGGCCCGTCAGCCTTTTCGGCTCCCTCATCGATTGCGGAGGTGAGCTTTCGAAATGGGAAACACGTGGAAGGTGTCATTCGCATGAGGCTTATCTACAACCGCTACAGGTAATGCCTCTTTTAACGAACCGTTAGTGCAAGAGTTATTCAAAATATACAACCCTCTTTCTTGAACGACGGGGACGCAGCCGCGTTTTCTACCCGTACATGTCTTCTAGCAAACAGGTGCTAAAAAGAATTAAAAGTAAATTGTTCAAAAAAATTTTCAACTCCTTGATACACGTGACATACTTCAAGCCACCTTCCTGGAACTAGTTGAAAGTGCTGTTTACAAAGCACAAATTGCAGCCGAAAAATAATTGGCTGCACTCTGTTGTCAGCAGAAGCTTGAACTTAAGAGAAAACTGAAAAAAAGCCATCAAAGAATACAACTCGAAATCTTAGCATGTCGCCGAGCGAGTGGCTTAATTAAGCCGCTCGCTTGGCCCGTGTGCAACACCAATCGCTCGTTAATTGCAGACACTGTACTGGCACAAACATGTCTAATAAATTGATACGCAAGCTTTCAGCGCGATTTTAACATTGATGTGGCAAGTCGAATGGTTTTTCTTCCCGCATTGCGGGAGCCGAGCGCCGGACCTCTACGAGCATTCGCTCTCTCAGACTCAGCGAAATTTAGGGAATGACATTTATAAAGGTGCTCGAAAATATAACGAAAGTTATGAGGAAAATACGTAACGCTCGCATCTGGATGGGAAGGTGGCGACGTACTAAGTGCCGACATGGCGCGAGCCTATAGTTAACCACTCCCGGGCAGGTGATTATTAAAAGCCGCGTTTATGCAGCTGATTACACCATAGTATTAATAAATTCCAATTTTTTGCTTGCCAAAACCACTTTATCATTACGACACACACGGTAGAGAGGAGCGATCCGGAAATTTTCGCCACCTGGGTTACGTAGACTTGTATTTATGCGTGCAGTGGGCGGGCATCCAGCATATCGATCACCTTGGAAATGAGACGGCCGCCCCCGGCATGCACGCCGAGTCTTTCGGGAACAGGCACAACAAACACTACAAAGAACCAGCGGACAAGGAAACCGCATAGCGTCGATTCATTAACTAAGCAATACTATAGATACTAGTTGAAGACCCACACTTGAAGAATTTGGAAAAGTGCAGCTCTTGTCACTATTTCGAGCGCTTCATATTAGTCGAACTGCTTGCTTCTCGCGTCGCGAGCCAGGCTTGATGTGCTGCGCTTATACGGTAGCGGGAAAGAATTCTAAGAGATTGAGATGATGCTGCACATGTGCCTGCAATGTTTCTCCAAAAAGTCAGCGATGGCATTAAACTGAATATTATGAGCTGCGGTCGAAGTGATGCATAGCAGAAACTATGTTCGCGAGATCGAGACCTCGGTAGGTTGGGCATGTGGAAGGACGGGCCATAGGGCCATGGCCATACGGTGCAACAAAACGAAGGTAGGCACACGTTGACCACACACATGGACGAGACATTCGCTAGAAATGCGCTAAGTGAATAGACTAACGTAATAACGAAAACGGCACAGAAATAAAGCCTGTAAAAGTGCGCGTTGCATAAACAGACGTGAAGGCAGAAACGACCAGGGCAATGCTGGCGTGTCTGCGCATTTCCAGGTAATGAGTAAAATATTGTCCGATGCATTACACTCACACATGCCATCTGGAAAAGGTGCGGAGCCAGCTCCTGGGACGCATGCGCGACTATTTATTTATCGTTGTTTTCATAGTGATGCAGTAAGTCGCTAACTTCTGCATGTCTATTGCTGGGACAACAGCTCAAGTTCAGTAATATCAGTCTTTCCCTGTCTACACTAAAATTGTAGCATATATTATTGCATACCACACACACGTGTTTTTCCGCATGCATGCATTATGCATACGTATTTGGTAGAGAAAGTAAGAATGAACGACTTTCCTCTCAATGAGTCTTTTGGAAGCCTGAACGACACTTTTAAAGTAAAGATGTACTAATAGCCGCCATTTTTCTCGCAGGCCTGCTGTCTGGTCCTCTCAGCGAGATCTTCACTACTGTACCTGTACTGGTCGGAGGATCTGTGCTGGCAGCGGCTGGGATTGTAGGATCGGCCTTTGCCCCGGATGTCACATGGCTAACCATTACGTTGGGGGCAATGCACGGTATTTACTAAAGACAGCATGTTATTTTGACCTTTTACATAAACCTGAATTAAGTTATACATTGGGAAGTTCGGGAGCTTAGCGTATTTATCCTAATCACCCGAGATGGTTGGGGCGATCAGAGGTAGCACGTTCGCAAGGAACAACCACCAACATCATACAGGCTCCTTAGTGCAAGAGGTGGTCGTAAGGGTAATAACTGACTTTTTTCTGGAATACAAGTGAGGGGTCGCCATCGGCATGCATAAAAGTAGGCATGGAAGCGAGAATTCTTATCGAAGGATCAAAAGAGCAGAGGCAAACAACGAATAGAGCTGTGACTGCACTACATCGTTACTGTTTAACAGTACGTCTTTACTGTTTAATAATAACCTTGTAGCGCCAGCCAAATTACGAGTGAGGAGGTTTGATGAAATCTGACCGTGTTAAACTGGAGCGCCGGGTCACTGCAAAAATTGGTGCACACATGCGGTCGCTGCATCTGCAGGTGATTTTTTTCCTTTGTAAGGAAATAGAAGAAGCTGTGGGATGATGTGACGCGTTTGGTAGCTCACATTTATTTATGCACTAGCACAGACGCTGTCGCTCTTGCTGC
The DNA here is from genome assembly GCA_013339685.2 of Hyalomma asiaticum. Lineage (NCBI taxonomy): Eukaryota > Metazoa > Arthropoda > Arachnida > Ixodida > Ixodidae > Hyalomma > Hyalomma asiaticum. The sequence continues at coordinate 92,841,178 of CM023484.1, read as the reverse complement.
CGTGTTGCCATCTTGCCCGTTCTACTCTCCCGCTCAGATAGAACGTGTAGAGGAGGTGGGGCGTAACATCGTCGTCTTCGTCGAGACGCTAGAGGAGGGCTACCTCGCTGGCTACCTTTGCACACTGGGTACCTCACTAGAGGAGGGGCCATACTGGCTACCTCCTCTAGCGAGCTAGTCAGTGTGCAAAGGAGCTATCCCTATGAGCAGCTGGTAGGTTCTGCTGTTGCAAAGTGGGTTCGTCTGGTGCTTTGGATGGCCTGTCGTGTTCAAGAACAGTGTCGATGTCGAGGAAGGCCGACTTTGTGAGGTCAACGGAGACACTGTCTTCGCGTCCCTTAAGAAGTAGGACGAAATGCTTCGGGGAATGCTTGACGACTTCAAAGAGCCCGTCGTAAGGCAGCTGCAGTGGTGGTCTTACTTCATCGTGCCGTACGAAGACGTGTGTGCAATCGGGGAGAGCACGACTGGTGAAATATGGGACTGAGCGTAGACGCGGCAGAATAGGAGACACGTATGTCATGGCATTCCTGAGGTGGCTGGTATAATCAGCAACGTCCAGTAGTGGTACTGGTGACGCATCGAAAAACTGCCCAGGAAGCCTTAAGTTCGTGCCAAAAACGAGCTCAGCTGAGGAGCAGTACGCGTCCGTACGTATCGCTCTGTGAAGGGCGAGGAGGACGAGTTAGTTGTCGCTCCGTCAAGAGTATTAGTGAGCGTGAGTCCATGAGCGAGGCTATGAGTTGGAGGTAAAATCACTCAACCATGCCGTTCGACATCGGGTGGTAGGCCGTCGTCTTGATGTGGTTGATGCCAAGCATTGGGGACAAAGTGCGGAAGACCGCGCAGTCAAATTGACGACCTCCATCCGTTGTGATGGTTTTCGGGATTCCGTAGCGGCTTATCCACACGGTAATGAGTCCGCGGGGGACTGACTCTGCCGTGGTGCCGTTGAGCGGTAATGTCTCAGGCCACCGCATGAACCGGTCAACGCACGTTAACATGTACCGTCTGTTTTTCGATGGGGGCAAAGGGCCGACGAGGTCCAAGTGCACGTTACTGAGCCTCGAGTCTAGAGGCGGAAAGGTACCCAGTGGGCTCACTGTTTTGCGATGAACTTTCATTTGCTGGCACTTGAAGCAAGCAGATGTCCAGCGGCGGAAATCGATGTTCATTCATGGCCATAGATAACGCGCTGTGTCGAGGCGTTGAGTCGCACGTATGCCGGTGTGCGAGAAGGAGTGCAAGGCGTCGGAGACGCCGCAGCGAAATGGCGCTGAAACATACGCGTGAGGACATCCTGTAGAGGTGTCGCGAATGAGTGGAATTGCGCAGCCTAGAAATTAGACATCTTCGAACTTGAGGGAGTTCTCTTGGAGTCGTAGAACTTGAACTGCGCTGTCCTCGCCTTGTGCAGCAGCCATAGCTGCAAAATCCGCGGGCGGGTGCTCATCCACTCTTGCGTTGATTTCCATTCAGGATAATGCGTTAGCAACAGAATTGTCTTTGCCACTGATGTGTCGGATATCCCTGGTAAACTCCGATATATAGGCAAGCTGGCGGATCTCACGTGGAGTGCGGGAAGAGCTGGTAGCAGTCGAAAGACACGTGAGCAGCTTGTGGTCGGTGAGGGTATGGAATCACCGACCTTCGAGGAAGTGGCGAAAATGCTTTACAGCCGAATAGGGTATGGAATCACCGACCTTCGAGGAAGTGACAGCCGAATTGGCCGCCAGCGGTTCACGGCCGAATGTGCTGTAACGGCGCTCGGTCCGTGAGAGCTTCCCGGGGAAGAAAGCGATCGGTTGCAAAACTCCATCGACCGACTGCTGCAGTACTGCTCCAATGGCGACGTCCGAGGCGTCCACGGTAGAGTGTACTAGAAAAAGGTCTATCCACGGTGAGTCACGTGATGGCATCGCACTTTGGGTGGGCGAGGAGTGTTGCGTTGGCGACAGCTTCCTTGGTGGATCTGAAAGCTCTTTCAGCGTCGCCTGTCCCGGAGATAAAAGCGTTCGGCTTCGTTTGACCGCACAGAAGTGGATGGAGCGGTTGCAATATGGCAGCGCAGTGGGGAATATACCATCGGTAATAGTTGACAAGCCCGAGAAATTCACGCAGTTTCTTCGTAGTTGTTTATCGTGGTAACAGTAATATAGGTTCCACGCGCACGGCTGATGGAGAGATCGCACGGGAATCCACGTGATGGGCAAGGAAGTCCAGTGAAGAAACTCCGAACTCGCTCTTCGTTCCGTTGACAAGTAGTCCGTACTTGCGGAGCCGTGTGAAAACCTTACGCAGGTGAAGTTCGTGATCCGTTTCTGAGGTGCTGAAGACGAGAATGTCGTCGATGTATGCGAAGCAGCACGTCAAATCACAAAGAACCTGGTCCACGAACTGTTCAAAGGTTTGTGCGGCGTTTCGTAGACCGAGCGGCGCACGTATGTATTCAAACAAGCCGTAAGGTGTTATGATGCCAGTCTTCGGTACGCCGGAAGGCTCGACAGGTATTTGTTGGTATGCCTTCACTAAGTCAATTTTGCTGAATATGGTGCAACCGTGCAGCAATGCCGTGAAGTCCTGGATGTGTGGTATCGAATAGCGGTCTGATGACGTCACTTTGTTGAGGGCGCGGTCTCCAGTCTCCTGATGGCTTGGGGACCATGTGTAGCAGCGATGACCAGGCACCAGAAGATGGGCGGACGTATCCGAGCTCAAGCATGTGCTCGAATTCTTGCCTTGCGATCTTGTAATGGTGAGGAGCAAGACGATGAGCACGTCAGGCGCTCCTAGTGTCACAATGTGATGAGTGACGTTGTGGCATACTGGTTCTTCAAGAGATGGAGCAGGAAGACATCGGAAAATTCTTCCAGAAGCGTAGACCACGGCGGGGAGTCTGATATGAGCTTGCACGAGACGCAAATATGGTAAACTTGATGTCATGCCTTGACCTGGCAGGTGGGTCTTAGAATCCACAAGACGGCTGTGTCGCAGGTCTACCACAAGCTTAAAATGCCAGAGAAAATTGCCCCGATGATTGGTACACGCACGTCAGCAACTAAGAAAATCCATAGAAACGTTCATCTCAAGCCGATGTCAAGCGTAACAGAGCTGTGTCCGTAGGTCCGTGTGGTTGAACCATGGGCAGCAGTGAGAGGCGGCGTGGTCTGACGACGTCGTCGGTCCTTCGACGTAGGAGGAACAACACGCACTTCGGCACCTGTGTTGATGAGGTAGCGGACTTTCGTGACGCGGTCCATGACGTGGAATAGCGGCTGTATGTTTGGCCTGAAACACTAGCTGCCGTCTGTGCGTGGCCCGTGCATTTCCAGCAAACTGGTATGGCTTATTTCACTGACGAGCGTGTGCTCCGTATCGGCGGTTGTACCAGCAGACGCGGCAAGGCAGACTTGGTGATCGGTGGCGGTTTTGGTGTCGTTGTCGTGAAGCATTGCTTCTAACAACACAGCCTGCTGGCCTAGTTGGTATTTACTTAAAGGAGTACGGACACTTATTTTTGTCATCATCGTATTATTGCTGTAAATGAAAGCACTGACGTGGAGAACCCCCAAAAGAGTACCATGGTGCCTCGCAAGGCAATGGATATATTTTTCATACGGCCTGTTTAAAAGCCCACTTTCGGTTTCGATTTCGAGGAGGGCGCTTTCCTAGTGATGTATCAACATAGTCGGACGACGTCTGAATCAGGTAGGGCCAGAAATTCGTGATAGCGTCGCTGCAACTCTGTCGTCTGTGGTGACTTACACGTGGGGCACGCAACAACGACACTTTCACGGTCGTCCAGTGACTCTGATAGCGATTTAGGCTATTTTAAGTAGACTGTGCTCATACGTCATCGTAGTGTCCATCGCGCTTGGGCTGGCTTGCAGTGCTGGGCGACGAAATCTTTAAAACCAACCAAAATATTTTGTACGTGTTTCCTGGCTTCCATGTGCTGAGGGCGTTAACAATACATGGCTGGAAAACGAAAATGCACATTTCTAGCCGCCGCGAAATAATGTCAGTACTCCTTTAAGGTCATGATGAAGCCGCCACTAGAACAAAATACACACAATGGTAGGAACACAGGATAGACCACGGCGGGGTCTTACAGAAGCGGGGCATTTGCACTGGATCGTGTATTGCGCCGCAGCTGTGCAACATATATTTATCCAGAGTAGATTGTTCACTCGATGAAGCTTTTAGACTGGACGCCACTTTAAACATTGTGAAGGCTTTTATATATGTGGACGATATTTTCATTCTTTTTAACGGACAAGGCCCCTTGCATGGCTGCGATGATATTCTTAAGATTCATGGTAAAGGGCTGACGTTTACAAAAGAATTGCCTCAGGGTAACACCCTACAGTTTTTAGATTTAGGTATCTCATTTATGACGGGCGAACGTGTTGGCAACACTTTCCACGTGCCAAGAAAGGGGTGATGCCTTATGATTCCTGCCACTCTAAAACTGTCAAGCGTGGTATTTCTATGCTCTGCCTGGGGTCTGCTCTCGACAAATCGTGCACGCACATCATGCAGAGCTCATTTGACAATCAGGTCAAGCGACTGAAAGCTGCTAGCTTCCCTGACTTGTTACTGACTACAGTCTCCGAAGCGCTTTTACGGAAAGTAAAAGGAAAAGCTACGAGAGGTAGCGCAGGGGGACCTGAAAAAGCGAGAACCGTAAGGCCTGCAGTGGTTCCCTATATGCATAGGGTCTCCCATAACCTGAAAACAGGTCGCAGGCCGGTATAAGGTACCGAATGCCTTTTCTGCATCCGTCAAGCTGACCCAGTTGTGCCCAAGAACCACTCGCGAGGAGACTGGCCGGCAGGGTTGTGGCAAGCGTCACGACACGACTTATGGTAGGTGTGTCAAAGACGTGGTATATGAAAATTCCCCTTTCCTGTGGCAACTCGTACATCGGCCAAACGGGACGCTGTATAAACGAACGAGCCAGGGAGACGAACTAAATCGAATGAAAGATGGCTTGGCGCATTTGCCAATGCACAGCAAGAGCTGCACATGTCAACCACGTTTTAAAGAGATCAGGATTTTAGGCAGGAGCAAAAATCAAACTGCGCGAGAGCTCATGGAACCATATTATATAAAAAAGAAAGGGACAAGTTGTATCAGCGATACGTCCATATCCTTGTATGATTCGGAGAAGAGATTGTTTGACCGCTGGATAACGTAGGCTTGTGAAGAGACTGCGCATGTATCTTGACTATTTATTCCTGGGATACGCCCAGACCTATTTAGTTGGAAGTGGCGCTTGTCCTGTTCCTGTGTTCCTACCATTGTGTGTATGTTGTTCTAGTGGCGGCTTCATCATGACCTGAAGCACTGCTTCGGTGGTCCACTTCGAGGGAGCTCAGTTCAGCGGCCAGCTGGTCCACTTTGCGGTTGAGCCCCTCGTTAGCTTGAAGAAGACGGTCCAAGCGGTCGTCGGGGACAGGCGAAAAGAAGAAAGAGTCCCATTGTCGCTCGATTCCAGACATGCCTTGCTGCCGACATCCATAATTTTGTCGCCCGTCTGTGCCAGTGAGTCGAATGCTTCTGTGGAGGACACGCTCAAAATCATCCGCACCTGCTGTGGCAGTTGCTGGAGGAAGAGCTCTCTTAGAATAGATGCTTCGAAGGCTGCAGCGTGGTCCCCAATCAGATGCCGCACGCAACGCAGAAGCTCCATGCGCTTTCGGTCACCATGCTCCTCCGCGGTGAGTAACTGATGCAGCCTACACTGTTCCGACTCGATCGTCCGGCGTATGAGCTCTGCTTTGAGAGTGTCGTAGGGTGTGTCAGGAGACGGAGAGCGCAGAATGTCCCTTACGATGGCGATGATAACAGGTCGTAAAGCACCGACTACATAGTCGTACCTCGCTGTTTGCGATGCCACTCGATGTCGTCGGAAGAGAGGCTCGACGCTCAGAAACCAGAGTTCTGAGTCCGAGTGCCAAAACTCCAGTAGCTTGAGAGTAGAAACGACAGGGGCGGGTACCGTTGGATTCGGCGCCGTGCCGTTGTTGGATGTGGTGTCCATCGTAAGCCGGAATGAACGAGGCAGAAGACACCCATCGAAGACCCTCGGGGCGCTGGCGAAGAGACGAGTAGGTGGCGCGTTTCCGTTTGAAGTCCGGGTTCACCACTTGTGGGAAGACGTGAGGCATTTGGTAGCCCACATTTATTTATGAACTAGCACAGACGCTGTCGATCTTGCCTCCGTGTTCCGTCTTGCCCGTTCTACTCTCGCGCTCAGATCGAAAGTGCAGAGAAGCTGAGGCGAAACATCGCCGTCTTCGTCGAAACGCTGACAGCTCGCCATAAAGCTTATTGGAGCAAAACACAGAACGCATACAGTCGCATACCTCTTTTACACGGAAAAGCACATGTCAGCAAAACTTGCAACAAAGAATTACAAACAATAATGTTCATAACCTCAAAATTATGCAGTGAAGATAGCAAATCTCACATGCATAAAGATCTGAGGTCGACCTTTATTTTATGTCACGATGTCTTCTGCGTAATACGTTGCTTGAACACTGCCATAATCTAATGGTTTTTTAACACATTACATGCAGGTCTAGGCCTTGGCACTGTGATAACCATGCTCCAAGTCCTGATAAGCATGTACTTCGACAGATACCGGGGTACCGCCAATGGGATCATGTTCGCTGGTTCCACAGCATCTGGCTTAATCTTTCCCCATCTGCTGCTTTTCTTCAGAAACACATATGGCTTCCGCGGGAGCTTGCTGCTTTTTGGTGGTGTACTCATGAACATGATCGCCGTGAGTCTTGCCTTCCGGGAACCATCTTGGGTTCGGGGCGAGAGGATCAAGAGAAAAGAGGACGTGAAGGAGAGGCGCAGGTCCTCACTCCTCGCCCCTAAGGCGGGCAACGAGACGAAGGTCTCTGCCGTCAAGGCCATCCTACTAAACATTCGCGCAGTGCTCATGTGTGCAATGATATACGTTCTTGTGATCACGTGGTTAGTGTTCTCCTACAACTACGACATCTTCATCGCCACGATCGTCGACTTTGCCATGGACAAGGGGGTTTCTTTGGAGGATGCTGTATCCCTTATCACATACACGTCAATCATGGACCTTATAGGTAGGGTTGTGCTCCCCATTTTGACTGATCGCGCGTTCTTGGAGCGATCTACACTGATGATTCTGGATTACCTCCTTCTGGGCCTGTGCACTGTGTCCTTGCCATTTTGCCAGTCCTACTGGACGTTGCTTGTGGCTTGTCTTGGAGTCGCTCTATTCTTCGGATGCGCCATGACCATGCAAAGCGTTCTCATGGCCCAGTATTTGGGACTGGAAAAACTTGCCATGGGATTCGCTGTCCTAGGAGCATTCTGCGGACCAGTGCTTCTAGGGAAGGCCGCTTTTGTAGGTAAGTATTTCATTCCTATCGGTGCTTATGTTTATAAATCATGAACCTTAAAAATTATTAATCATTAGTTAACTGTTGACTGCTAATAACTAGGTGCCAATGTGCATGAAACTCGCAGGACCCAGGCATACGTAGTGTATAGAAACACATAAAGGGCCTTAAAAGCCTCATTTTCTTAGCATTACCTCCCACTGCCTTGAAGACCAGCCGAATCGCCATCAACCTGCCCTTATGGTCGTGCGAGCACAGCAGTCGGCCTAACGGCGTCTTCAGAGACGTGAACATAGCACAGTGTTTTTCCTGATGTGCAGAAAGAATTTAACTGGTAGCTGTTCTCACAGCACCAGCGCTGACACTCACCTGAAAGGCTTATTGCTCATGAAGTCTCTGAGGTCAGCACGTAAGACCGACAAAAATGTAGTTAATAAGAGCAACAAAACCTTGCAGTTAATATACGCAATAACAGCTGAACTTTCGACGAGAATAGCTGCATTTTCCCCTTGTGATGACAACAAATTTTGCTTGACATGAGGGTGGTCTATGCATTTGATGAGGAAAGATTAAATTGCCTCTTGTCTTCACCATTATCTGGTTAGCATCCCCGTACCAATAACCGTCGTAGAGTAGACGCGCTTGATAAAATGCGACGTTAGGTGCGATGTAATAGGTTATTCCAGCGACTCATCTTTTGCTTCGAGGCGCATGGTATATCATTTACCTTTTAATCCAGCATACAGCTTTGCACATATAATTGATATCTGATACACGACACTGGATTTGAAAAGTCGTACAAGTAGATGTGCTTAATATCACAGACAATACGTTCATCGCCCCCGCTACTGTGAGTGTGATGTAGTTTCGCATTACAAAGAGAGGCTTCAATTTCTCGTTACCTTGATTTTACTACTGTTGTCTCTACGAGAGAATTGCACGTGGGTGGAAATTGACGATTGCTAGAAAAAAGAGCTAAGAAGGAAAACAGAAAGAAAGCAGGGTTTCTGCTGTACTGCGATATGGTAAAAAAATTGTGCTGCAAAGTGAGCGATTCTAGTTTGAGGTATAGTGTCTAACCGGTGTTCTATGCTCCAGAGAAGCTTCCCACAATCTGCCCTGTTGTTGGAAACATATTAGAGCGTTATGACATATCCCATTATGAATGGTCAGCAACACACATTCAAAGAAGCCCTGGGAATACCACGTATTGTGGTAATCGGTGTCATTCAAACCAGCCGGTTGTTTGGCATTAAGCCATCTCTTACAATTAGGAAGTAGACCTTTGTGAAGAGGAATAAAATTCAGACAGCTGGTAGCACATACCCGCAACCAAGGGCCTAGCACTGCGGGTATGAATCAGACGTGACTCTCAATTGTTAATCGTGGCGTACGGAATGAATATATTGTGTTACTGATGTGAAAATTATACATTCGTGTTCGTCATACATGTATAGCCTTCCATACCAATATTGGGGTGCACCAGGATAAGGAGACGGCCAGCAAAGCACGGAGACGTAGGCGGATAGATAGATAGATAGATAGATAGATAGATAGATAGATAGATAGATAGATAGATAGATAGATAGATAGATAGATAGATAGATAGGTTCACTGTTCGTAATGATTGAGATGTTTCTGAAGGGCTATGACACGTCTCGTGTTAGTGAGTATATCTACCTTTGAGGACGTTGTGCGGTAACTCACGGTGATAAATTCTGTTTTCAGGTTTCTTCAGAGATCACCTTGGGTCATACAATGAGATGTTCTTGGTGCTTGGAGGCCTCAGCTTCTTTGTCACCGTCATATGGGCGTTAGTGTCTATAATCGACAAGAGGAGAGCTCGGAAATGGCAGCCGCACATTAGGGACATCTGTTCAGTGCCACAAACGTGACCAATGAAGCGATATACTCTGCTGAGAGCGTCTACGAAAAGACTTGCATGGCTATTAGTGTTTCTTTGGCGTTTGTGCGGTACAGTTACTCAGAAAGGTTTCCATAGATTTTAACAAAGAAGTATTCTTTTACAGACCGATGAAGGAATTGTTTCACAAACAACATAACAACACAGATGTCATGACATATCGGCATCTGAGCAAGCTGAACACTGCGACACGATAATTGATAGCAGATCTGCAGGCAACATGCATAAAAATTTGCTTCGATGGGATATTTCATTATTAGAACTACGCGAAGCAAATGGCCAAGAGCGCTTGTGAATAATAAACTACGGGAATTCGGGCCAAGGTGAGTAACAATTGCTGCTGTTTCACATTCCAAAAACACAGCATGATTACGAGGCATGCCTTAGAAGAAGGCTCTACAAATTTTTATTTCCTGAGTTGTTCAATGCTCATTCAAAAGGAACAGTACAAGGGCCTCTATAAGATTCGTCTCCCTTAGAAATGAAAACAGCACGGTCGGAATTGACCCCGGCCCTTCAGGTCATCATTAGACCGCCATACCAGCGCGGTTAACGGCGCTGAATGATGTGGCTGGTTCGTGAATGAAGTTCTTACATTTGGAAGCATTTGGGGATGCGTTTTGTACGGGCCTTGCAGCAGAAACACACCAACATTATAGCGACGAACAGCAATTCCAAGAGCAGCGATTTGCGCCGTTGTTGCGGTCACTGTAAATGTAAAGTCAGTTGTTTTTTTTTGTCACAACTCATCACACACCGAAACTATGAAGTGACTTTCACTTGCCGGAGTCGAGGATACAATATTACTGCCTTTCGCATGTTCTTCTTTATTATTGAGCACCTAAATATAAGTACGCGGGTGTTTTAACAGTAGAGTTGCTTAAGCTTGTCTCTCGGAACAAGGCGGGCCTCACAGAAAACTCTGCGCCGCTATGCAAAACGATGTGGAGAGAAGAATAAATACATAAAAGAAAGTTTCTTGGAATGGCACCGTTCAAACCACTGTACCTATGGTCCGAAGGCTATCGTAATAACCCCTACCCTATTCAACCCCACTTACAGGATATGCATTCATGTTAACCATATGTAAACTGATCATTGCAACACACCTTGCTATGGGCGATTGAAAGAGAAAATTATGTCGAAGCAGGGACAGAAGTAAGACAAGAAATATGAGTCTCGGATTGCGCAGAAGGTACCGCTAGCCCTACACCTCTTACGAGAGAGAAAGACAACTCTTGGTATGCGCAGAAGGAAAAAGCTAGCCTATGCTTGCCCTCTACCCACTACCTGCATCATTGTCATCAGCGCATAGCTAACTGAAAGACATAGCTTTAATGCTAGTTATAATGGGTAGCGCGACATAGTAGTGCTATGATACCATGACAGTAACATCAAGAGCACACCCGTGCTTGAGCTGGACTCATTAGCCACATCGTTGCCCTCAGCCGAATGCTATATGGTAGCAATAATGATAGCGCCACTTGATACCCTTGCCCCAGATCCGCACTATACTTGCACATCACAGGCGTAGCAGTGGGTCTGCTATTTTGCATTGGTTCCTGGGTGAAGTGGCCCATCATTCCTTTTTCTTGCTAAGTGAGCATCTCACCAGATGGTTATGGCTATGCACAGTACTGCCGGATTAAAACACTGCAATTTAGTTCGATGCCCTTAATTTCGTTTCTACCGTCATCAGTTCCTGTCTGACCAATGCAATATTGGCTCATGTACTTTTGACAAAAACATGGCCCTCAGTGTCCAAGTTCTGAGCGATATCTCATCGTGAAGTTTAGTTGGTATCAATCAATGTTTATATGTTGGGTTACGCTTCATCGGGATTTTACTGCATACATTTCACAGGTACGCATTGTGATTACGACTTGAAGCTCTCCTGCTTGTCAGCAGTTCCATTTTGTACAGACGAGCGGTACTTGGGTGCTCAGTGAAGCATACCTTGATGGGGTGCTAGGGCAAGAACCTTAATGAACCCCGGGTGCTCGAATTTTTCGGAGATCGTCAACTACTGGGGGTCTCCTAGGCATATAATATCATTGGCGTGTAAAACCCCAGATGTTACGTTTTTGTCGCTGTACCATTTTTAAATGTGGTTTAAAACGCGTTCAACTTCACAGGTATTTAATGTATGGTTATAACATACATCATACATAAGCTGCCACAAACATTTACAGTATATATCATGCTATTCCAAACAGACTGAGTTATTGGCTGCACAATGTGTCAACTTCCCCTAGCAATAGCATAGTGTATGGATTCCAGCCAACTAGGACAGGAACACCAGGAGTGCACAATAGGCATGGCCACTTCGGAGGTTACGGTTCTGTCAGCAGGTAAGTTTCCACACGGGTGAATAAACATCAAAATAAGCAGAACGGTCATCTAGGTCACAAGAGGAAACATGCGGTTTATAAGTGCAGGAAGTGTGGGGTCGCATCCACAATCGCCCGATGGAAATGATTGTGTGTTTCCACTGACAGGGTAAGCTGCAGCCAAAACTTGGTATCCTACAAGCGACGTATGTCGTCATGGCCAGTATAAGGCGGTTGCCTTTACACCGGTGAAAAAGATGCAAAACCTTTTCGTATATAACATTTCAACAAGCGCATTCAATCGTTATATTCCAAGAAAAAAAGCATCCTAATTAATTCGGGGAACTCCTCAGGTAGAACAGGAGGGAGACCATTTGGCGAACCTTAACACAATGCGTGCGTCATGTCGCCATAAAAGGTAGAGCTCCTTTAATATTTCTCCTGATTTATACACAAACCTTCCGTAGAGAAAAGATTGTGGGACCCTTGAGATCTTCGTCGTAAGAGTTAAACGCGATAGCATGCCTGGCCCCATTATAATTGAGCTCTGCATAGCTTGCAATAGTCTTCAGTCTTTTAGCCATATAAATGTCATAATGCCGGACTTGTTATTGCTTGTTTTTACTCTTGAAGTTGAGAATGTGAGTTACTGTAATCCAATGTAATGTGCATTGTACAAAGCGGCGATTTGCCTTCAAGACTCGCTAATGAAGAAGGCACCGCAATTCCCCTGGCGCTTGTATACAGCAGGAAATCTATCACAAACGTGTGAATGTGACGAGAGGGAACGTCTAAACGCTCGGAAGGGCAGGCGACCACGCCCGTAAGCCAAATTACGAGCGCCCTCAACGTAGTTATGCAAGCATATGGCCCGATGAAACACGGCCATGAGCCCTTTGCGCCACCTCGAGGGTGGCATCTAAACCTCCACCACGCTGAGCGACGTGGAGATGCACATCCGAGATGTGCGTGTCATCAACGGTAAATAGTGTATATGAATGGCTCGTCTTTAAATTGGAACGCAGTGTATGTGCTCACGAGCGAAGGGTGGGAAGGTCGATTCCCACTCGAATCGCAGGTTTTTCTTTTAGATACGAAGCAGCTTATGAACCAGGGGTCTGTCCATCTCTGTGGCATTGGCGTAGCCTGCCCCGTTAGTACTCGGAGCACTGCATGCGTAAAGGGGTGTGCGTTCTCCAAGAACACAACGACCCAGGAAATGGGAAAACCACTTTTCCAGTGTACCTCACAGCCGGCTAAGGGAGTTCTGCTATACCAGGAATAAGGAAATCCGAAGTAGGCGGAAGCCGGGTGACGGAATCGAAGAGCTTGAAAAGCACTGGCGCAGTCGACAGGATCGCAACAAGGACGGCAAGGAAGGCTCTGCATTCCAAGGAAGACGTCATGCAGCGGCTTACAATCTCTTTAGAAGAAGTCCAGGACAAGGAGCTCCTGCCAGAGTAAAGAAACAAGTGTCCGAGAACCACATCGCCATCGGCCTTAGGGACGCAACAAAGGCAGCCCATACTGTCTGCACACAAAGTTCATTTGCGCACTGTCCCGTGTTTTTAAATTGCCACGCGCGCCCTTGTGTCTAGTAAAACAAAAGCGAATAACATTATAAAGAACAGGTATTTTATTATACTTGGATATGGCTGGCTCCTCCTATCACAGGAAGAAAACGGCTCCAGTCGTAACCATATCGAAAACGGAAGCACCACTAAACAACGGGAATGAATTCACTGCCTGGAGAGATTTGAGTCTTTGCACTTGCGCTATTGAAACAGCCATCAGCGTCCGCGGGGGCAGGGAAAGGGTAGCGACAGAGATAGGAAGAATACGAGTGTCGTAATGTAGGGCTCCCGAAACTATCACCTTCTGGGCTTCTTGAACCTGCACTGACGGTGGACAGTACAGGGCGTCTGGAATAGTCGCCTCCATGGAAAATTCGACTGCGCAGACCGGCGCCACTGGGATCGAACCTGATGCAGCGCGGGATATTGCCGCAGTTTCAACCGCCTCCGTGTCTTCTGCGCGTATAAATGCGCTCCTGTTTTTCGCTGCTCTGTAATCGGTTATCGTGACCGCGAGTCCGCGTCGCCGTTTGTAATGGCCCGCATCCACGTGGAGCGCTCGTGGATTGCTTTTTTACAGTTGCCGAATTCGTTCTCAATTTCTAGCGGGCGCTTCTCGCTCCGGCACACGTGATCCTTCGGGAGCATGCTTCCGGGAAAGCAGGAAATGACGATGCGCTAGCGAATCGTTCAAATATTGGAACCGTTGTGCCATACTACATGTGGTACCTTTTTACCCAGCTCACGTATGGTGCCCAAGGAATCTGTCCGTTCTAGTGTTAACAGGTGAGCTAATCACGCGTTCGTACGCTTTGCAGAGGGGCATTCTAGTTTGGTTGTTTTGATCACCATCATTTAGTAGGCGACGTACTGGATGCGGCTTATTACGAACGCCTGTATCAAGGTGGTCGTATTGCTGTCCCTTACTCTGCTGTGTCTCTTCGGTATCCACGCGTAAATACTCCTTTGATTTTCAAAGGACAGTTAGACCCTACAAGGTAAATAAAGCTTGAAAGGAGCCATTACACATGTGCGTAGACCTTAAATGTAAACAATTCCACTACTAATCACTTCGAGTACAGCCATAGACGCTCCTAAATCACCCAAGGTCTCACAGGCTGGTGCCATAACGTTATTTAAGGGACCACAGTGGCTTACACTCTTTTCTCAATCTGAGAAGTGGTGGCTTCATGTATTCTGTGCACTGGTGCCTTCACAAAAAGAGGCTGGGATCGGTCAATGTGCACTATTTTAATGATGTCGTAACACCTTATGCTGGTACAACGGGTTCTGGGTAAATTCCTACATCATATAATTTTTTGTCACAGTTGTTTTTGTAGACTAATGACTAATGTTGTCGAATGCTGCCTCTAGGGTGCCCCATACCTGGCCAGAACTTTCTGTGGCAGCGCCAGCGAAGGCTACGGAGCCGAAGGGCACACCGTTTTGCTACTTTCACGCATGGAGTCCACGAACACTAACCTTCGGGGATACAGCGCGCAACCTTAACACTTGCGTTCTTTCTATCGTTTAATACTGTGGTATTCTGATTCAGAGCGGCTGCCTTCCAAACAAGTTTCTTCCTGTTTCTGGCTTCCTGGTTCCTGCCCTCGATACCACGTTTTAATCACCCTCAAAACAACCATGGCGTCACTCGGTTTAAGCGAGCATGAGCGTCCATTTAAGCGAGCATGAGCGTGTTCTCGTCGGCTGGTATGAATTCATCGAAAAGAGGAAAACGTAGATCATGGCAAGTTGCAAAATATCCTGCTCTCTGCATAAAATCGCGAGGAAAGAAGCTGTGCTGCGTCTAAGCGCTGCCACCAGAGCAAGTTGTGATTTCCACCTCAACGCCGGTGGCGTGAACGTCTTCAGGGAGTCTCCGAACTCGCAACCAGTGTTGCTATTAGAAACATTACGTTTCTAATAGCAGCATTTGGTTAGCTCCATTGCATCTACATGGTTGGTATTTTCGATTGCCTAATATATTGTTGACACTATCATTTAGAATGTACGTTTCGCACATTTTGAATAAACGTCGCGCACTGCATGCGAGAGCTTGCGCGCCAGCGTCTACGGTGGGAAGTGTTTCTGGCGCTTTGCCGTAAGAGTCTTCCACTTCATTGATACAGTAGTACGGGCAGAAACTTCAACTGTGAGAGCGGGGGCTTTCCGGACCATTCACTTCGACAACGTGCTCTTTACTCGAAAAATGCATTATTCACGACGGCCAGCAAGGAAGTGCTCTCTCCAGCTTGAAATTCCAAACTAGAGATGTGCACATCCTCTCCAGAGTGGACAGCACACCCTGCAACCAGCCGATGGTGACGCTTGTGACTTTTTAGTGTTCTCGCAAAATTTCCTTTAACAAATGTTCCGAATCTCCCTGTGGTCAGTCTGTGTTCCTTAGAACACAATGTGTATCTTTCTCACTGATAAATAGTTATGTAGGCATTAGCAGAGGCTGTCCAATACCTGTGACGTCACGCGTTATTGCCGGAACTTCAAAACGGCGTCACCACCAGTAGTTTCCTTTTGCACATCTTCAAACTTGCCGAGGGCCTTCAGTGTTTCTGAATCTGTGAAAATGTAATCTACTACTGAGGGAGCAATTACTTTTGACTTCGTGTCCCTTTAAAAGGTAGCGCTATAGAGGAAAGCTGGCGTATTTTGGTGCTTTGGGAAAACGTGGCCGTAGCTGTAGATTATTCCCGACATGAAGGCCAACCACGACGCTTACCCTGGATTTCCTTAGGCATGAGCTCATTCTGGCTATCGCGTTAATAAATTTGCATTAGATTTACAATCGCGCAGCGCCCCTGAAGACACAGGAGAATTTCAGATGTAAAACAGGTTGCTTCCACTAAATTGATCGATTGCTTTTCTGTGCTTTCCCGCAATACAGACCTAAAAAAGTCATACAACTCGATTTGTATGGAGCGCATTTTTATACGGGTATCAGTGGCTGTCAGATCAGCGTCTGTTACACTAGCGTCGCTTTGGGCGAAAATTACAGAAATCCAATGTTCCATACCGCTAATGCACTAGGGATATGAAATACCCAGGCGTAGTAGGTGGAATTTGGTTGCAATTTCCACCTCCCAAAAAAGCTGTGCTGAACGCTCACATAAATGACATCGAAATCGCCCGCGGGTGGACTACTTGTCGCAGTAACGCATGTGTAGATCTGCCCGCATAGCCTTAAAGCTGTCGCGATGTGTGGATTATGGAAGAAGAGCATTGCTTCCAATGAGCGGGATCTCCCATCGTGCCGTCGAATCGGAGACACCGACCTCTCCTGCTGCCTGCGCGCTGCGGTCGACGCCGCATTAGAAGTATTCGTAATCCACAGAAGCCAAGGCGATGCTCTGCGGCAAGATGGTGTCACCGACTTGCTAATTTCTTTGCCGCCGTCGAGCTACTACATTCTCAAGGAAAATGGATCCTAAAACAAGAAAACGGCAACAATATCCGTGACAGCATGTTTGGCTTGACATGATTAGGAGAAGTAGAATACGTTTTCTTCTTTCATTCTTTATTATTTTTTTTGCAGAAGAAACCATGAATGAGGACCTGGCCAAGGTGAGCTCTTGGGGAGCGCGTTCTCACATACTTATACCTCTCCTCCAGTGTCCGTGTCAGGTCTATGTCTATTCTCGACGCCGGGTCTTGTCTGCGGCCCGTGCGCTTCTTCGTAATCTGGGAACCCGAGCTCTTTAAATCGATAGCAGCTGTTCAGTCGGCCTCATCGGCAATCGAGCAGATAAATTTCCTACAATTATACTTCTCATGCTGCCGTGACGCGCGATACTGTCTAGGCCAGTGAAGGCGAGTCTTCCTAAAAAAACTGGAAGCTCTAATACGTAGGAGCCCAATCTAAGCATTGTCGCGTGCTTGATAACACCGTGCTTTAGAACTCTGCTAACAGCGTTGATTACATGGCCACCTCCTTGGCGTACAAAGCTCGAAATTCCACAGAAGGAGCCCGCGACCATCCTGTTTGGAACCAGTCCGCAATGGCAGATCTGCCGCTAAAAAACATGCAATTTTTCGCAGCATCCCGTTGATCCCATTTACATGACAGGTGCGATTTCGGAGCGCGGCCCTAGTACCAGATGTTGAATGGCGCCAAAGTACTTGAAAACAGGGTTCTTGAACTTAACAACATGTGTTGTTGGCCATACTGAATAATGTAATGAGAATATCCGCCGATGCAGGGAAAACACCAAGCTTCGTTTACTGCCTACAGTTGAAAAATATAGTGCATATCGCGCAGTTTATTGTCGCTAGGCCGTAAGCTGTAAACTGCAGAGCCCCTGAAGCATCCCTGTGAAAGTTTACATTATTCCCGAACTATATATTCCGGAACATAGGAGAGGTAAGCTTTGTCTACCGCCCATTGTGTCGCTTATTCTTGTGTTGATCATTTCTTCTCCTGCATATTCAGCACTGTCTGTCTATAGACTTGCCGTCACTGGCCGCATTGGCCGAAAATGTCATGGAAGTAGCAACACAGCACTTGGAAGTGACTGCCTTCAGCACCCCTCCCACGCCGTCATCGTCGTCATGCGCTGCTTCTAGCCCGACTATACTACCACAACGACCACCCCTTCTCACATGTTATATGGCGGAATTTCTACAGTTTGGTTATAACTCCTACTTTTCGAAGCCATCAATGACGTAAAGGGATTACAATGATTTTTTTCCACTCGCAGCCTGCACACACGACGGACACAGAACCACGACGACCCTCCCAAACAACGGAATACAGTAGCACAAAAAAAGTCAACTTCAAGAGAAATTTTCACCATTTGCTGGCAAATAGTAAAGTTTTTCTTGCCTGCTTTAGTTATTCTTCTGAAATTCGCAAAGAAGCACCGGGCGCGAAAGATGCAGCCGATATCAGGAAAAATTGCGCTTCATTTTTGCCCATTATTACCTAGAACACATTGAACTACTGCTTGGCGTTATCTGCCCTGTGGGACTCGCAGCTCCGAGTCCAACTTTAAATATTGTTCGTGCTGTTATGCAAGTTCAGTTGCAGTTGACTCATTATCCACACAAGCAAAATTGGTGCAAGCAACCCGAGCATAATTCGACAGAAACCCATTTTCATTGCACTGAGTTTTACGAAATGCCACCGGGCCATCGCAAGCCCGCGGGACAGCTGGCTAATCTTTTTTTTCTGCTTGGGTAGACATACCTCGGCTGCGCAAGGAGTATCTTCCACGTGCATTCTCGGCCGTACTCTTGCTTACAAATTAACCACCAAAGGGTTCATCATGTGATATTTGATAGGGTTCATCATGTGATATTTTAATAAAGCCTAAAACAATGAAACACCTTATTAAAAATCGAATTGCGGCCGAGGCAGATGAAGTTAGAGGGAAATGTTGAGGCTCGTGTACTGCACGATTAGAGTTCGCGTAAAAGTGCCAAACGTGGTAGAAATATCCGGGGCTCTCCAGTGCGGCGTTCCTCGTATCGTGGTACTTTGATGTGAAATCTCATAAAGAAATCAAATAATCCATCAATCAATCAATGAATCAGTTAATAAAGGGCTCCTAAACCACCCAGAGGCCGAAATTTAGTTTCAGTGTTGCAGTTGTACACGTGTCAGCCACGAACACGCAGCCGCGAGAATCTTTCGAAGGAGAACAGTAATAGCGGAGTTACTCGTGCTTTATGTTCAAACACTGATACCCGCTCATTTTGCTTTGCTTGAAAAACTTTATGCAGGTAAATATACATGGAGATAGTTTGAGGTGACCCGGAGAGGGCTACCCCTCACAAATAGTAGGTGGGCTCCTAATTACAGGATCCCATTCGCGACCGCCGCGGCTCGGGCGACCAGGGCCTTCCGGCCCGCCACGTCGGAGTAGCCGAGCAGGGGGGCTGCCTCCTAGTCCTCCAGTGTGGGGTTTTGATTTGGGGCAAGGTTTGGGGTTGATTGGCATGCCCACACCACCTGAAAGATGTCCGAGGACTTCTCCGCACAGTGCTTGCATTTTCCTGTATAGGCAGAATAAAGTGTTTTAGAAGTGCCGGGCACAGCAGTGTTTTGGTGTAGAGGCGGGGAAGTGTGCTTTCCTCTGCCTTTGTGAGGCCATTACAGGGCTTAGAATAAATTGCATGGCCGAAATTTAAAAAAGAGTAATTTCTGGAAATGTAAGAGCCCGATTGGGGTCGGGATCCACCTGGGAAGGGTCGGAAGGCGTTACCTGGAGAGTGAGCGCACGGGCAGAGGCATCTGCCGTTTCGTTGCCTTCGAGGCCCATGTGAGTAGGAGCCCATACAATCGTTCCAGACGCGGGGACATCAGGATAGCGGCTATTTTGAAAGATGCGGTACACCAAGAAAGGAATATACCCCTGTTGAATATTTCTTCAGGCCCCTCTGAAATCAGTTATTATGACGGGCGAGTCCAGGTCTGCGGCGGCTAGCGCGATGGCGACTTCCCCAACATGTGCTATATTCTGCACTTTGAATGTTAGCTCATTCACTGTGACGTTCTGGTGCACGACTGCGGCCGTGTACAACCGCGCATGGTGAGGGCCAGAGGCGTCCACGTAAAACATCCCATGTTTTTTCCCATACTGGCGGGCCAGTGCCTCCGCCCGCGCAAGGCGCTTGCCACTGTAGTCGTCACATGTGATGTTGGCCGGAAGAAGGCGCACGTGCAGGGCGTATCTCCAGACTTCGGGGATGCGTACGCGCTCTTCCGTCAGTGTTGAGTGGTGGATATGTAGTCTGGCTAATAGACGCCGTCAGAACGTCGTATTTGAAAGTCGTGTGTAATGATTGGTCAAGTGTACCTCCCGCAGCTACGCGACAGTGTTTACCATCCCAAGGCCCATGAGGCGCTTCTTGGACGTATTTATCGGGAGATCAAGGGCATGCTTGTACATCTTCCTGAGAATCACCTCGAGGGCGTTCTCGTAAAACTTGTGCAGGTGGAGATAAGGCAACGAGCAGAGAGCTCGACTGGTTAAAAATGCATGCACCAGCCGCAAGGCGTCTGTTAGAAATACCCCCGCGTTTGTTAGAAATACGGCGGACCATCCAGCCCACCTGGTACCCCACCTCACGTAGCTTGGCTTTTGTATCAACTCGTTTGTGTCTGTGGATAAGGAACCAAGCACGGAATCTCATCATATTCGGGTATCGGGCCGCCGTACAAGGATAGTGTCATTTTGGTGGTGCACTTAGCTGACGGACGAATGTGCACAAATTGGGACTTGGACGGGGAACACTGAAGACCGCAGCAGCGGGTGTATGCGTCGACGATCTCCTCTGATTGTTTCTGGTTGGCCTCAATGTCTGCAACCGATCCGCGTTTGGTCCAAATGGTTATGTCGTCGGCGTACAGTGCATGCTGAACCCTTTCGACCTTCACCCGCTGAGCAGGAAGTGCCATCATGGCCAAATCGAAAAGCAATGGCTAGGGGGCCGCGCCCAGTGAGGTTCCCCTTGGGCCCAAATGATAAGGAGCGTGTTCTTTGTCTTGTATTTGGATAAAAGATTGTCGGTCCGATAAAAATTGCTTTAGATACTGACAGGTGTTATGTCCATACCGTCAGTTAGGGAGTTCGTCTGGGAGAGATGATCGAGGATAATTTTGTGTGGCGATGTCGAAAGCCCCCTTCAAGCCTAGGGCGAGTATCGCCTTGTCGTTGAGGGGGTACTCGACAGGGTTGACAATTTCTCGGTCGAGTTGAAGTAGAACGTCCTCCACGGACCGGTGCGGGCGGAAACTGCACATGGTGTCTGCGAATGAATTTTGGCTTTCTAGGAACTCAGACAACCTGTCCCGCCCCATGGTCTCCATCATCTTTCCCGCACGAGACGTGAGGGAGATGGGGCGGAGATTATCGGTGTTTATGGATTTGCCGGCTTTTGGAATGAAAGTCACCAGGGCCATCTTCCATTCATTTGGGGGAGGTTCATAACCAAGCCAGATCGAGTTGACCACGATAGTCTAGTGGTTACGACAGTCGGCTGCTGATCCGAAGGTCGCGGGTGCAATCGCGGCCGCAGCGGCTGCATTTCAATGGACGCGAAATGTTGAGGCCCGTATTCCATGCGATGTCAGTGCACGTTAAAGAGCCCCAGATGGTCGAAATTACCGGAGACCTCCACTGCGATGTCTCTCATAATCAGAACGGGTTTCGGGAGGTTAAACCCCACAAATCTATCAATATTTTTCTATGTAGCACCTTGTAGTGCAGTAGGATTAGGCAAGATCGCGAAGAAAAATGTTTTCTTGCAATCGCACCTCTTTTGTTAATCTATTCCAGAACAATGCTGTCAGCTTTTGCTCTAAAGTGCCAATAACATTGATGTATAGATGATCATACACATTAGTTCACCATGAATGTTCATTTCATTCACACCAGGCTTCCCTTTTAGTTAACGGTGTACGTAGGCTCTGCATAACCACATTCGCGATTTTTCCAAAACCTACTCAAAAATGCATATGCCCCACCCTTTAATTCGAAAAGTTCTCGATTTAGTGACCGCCTGAACACGTCCGCGAAAACAGGATCACTGCTGTCTTGTGTTTATAATTGGCAATCGCGAATTCCGCCCCTACTGCGGCTTAAAGATGGTAAATGTGGCGTATAAAGCTTAGCGACGTAGTTTGATGTCCTTCACCCTGCCCTCACCGGTTCTTATCCGTGCTTCCAATGTTGGCTACAGAAAATAGCTTCCCATACTTAAGG
The DNA here is from genome assembly GCA_013339685.2 of Hyalomma asiaticum. Taxonomy (NCBI): domain Eukaryota; kingdom Metazoa; phylum Arthropoda; class Arachnida; order Ixodida; family Ixodidae; genus Hyalomma; species Hyalomma asiaticum. The sequence goes on along the minus strand of CM023484.1, from coordinate 92,819,230 downwards.
GAACCACTATTACTCTTTTAATCATTGATTCGGAATAACACGAATGTTCGCATATTTAAATAACCCATTCTCGAACCGGATGCAAGTACTGAAATGTAAAGGTTGAATATTCTAAACGTTCGATCATTCTCGCATCCTCCACGTAAAGGATCAAGTACGAGAAGTTCATATTGTAGATCGACAGCTTTATAACTGCGGCCTCTCGTCAAGTTGTGTAGATGATGAAAATTGTAGATGATGTCCTTCATGATGATCAATGATGATATAGTAATAAATCTATATTTCCTTCGTAATACCAGCGAAATGCCTTATTAAAATACCTCTCAGACAAACGCTGGGCACTTAACAGGAGGCTTATTGACTTTATGAGGGAAAATGGAGCACTACTAAATTTTGTGCACGGAATTGCAATTTCTCTCTTCTAGCGGCCGATTTTTTTTATAATTTCATAAAATTCGGTGACGTAAAAAAGCTGAAGCGTTGGAGGGTCGTTAAGCTCCACTTGTATAGGGATCCTAAAGTATAAATATGAAGCAGCTTGGAATCATAGTTCATAGAACGAGAAATCCACCGCCCCTATTTTCGCAATCATATGCTCAATACTAGATGAAGGAAATGAATGTCCAACCTTGAGTTTTGGAAATCGCAACAAAATGTCGGTTTCTTGACGTCATGGGGCCAATTTCTTTCTGTTTTCTTTGTAGTATTCTCGTAAATTTCCTTTATCAAATGTTCCGAAGCTCCCTGTGCTCAGTGTGTGTTCCTCTAAACGCGATATATGTCTATCTTGCTGAAAAAATTGTTATGTAGGAGGTAGCAAGTGCTGTCAAAGACCTGTGACATCACGCATTATTGCTGGAACATTAAAACGGCGTCCCCACCAGTAGTTTTCTTTTGCGCATTTTCTAGCTTACCGAGAGCCTTCGGTATTTCTGTTACTGTGAAAATGTAATCTACTACTGCGGGATCAATTGCTTTTCACATTGGGTCCCTTTAAGAGGTAGCGATACAGGGGAGAGCTTGTGTATTGTGTGCTTCGGGAAAACACGGCCGTAGCTAGAGATTATTCCCGCTATGAACGCGAACTACGACGCCAACACTTGATTTTCTTAGACATGAGCACATTCAGGCTGTCGCGTTAATAAATATAAACTATTCAAATAGCATAGCACCTTCTGTCGACATCTTCTCTCGGCTCCTTCTTCTGTGTCTCTTGTCATTCTTCATACCAACGCTCGAATGAAATACACATTCCTCTCTTACAACCAGGTTCCAGCCGGAATTCAAACATCGTACTTCAACCCTCCAGAATTGCTTGTCCCTGTCTGGAAGGGCTTGACTTGGTGGGTACAACAACAAGCGTGCTCCGAATCTTAGCCACCTACGCTCAGAAAAAAAAGCCGAGACAGCCGCCGTTGACAAATGCTGGTGGGTAGCTGCGCTGGTCTTCATCCTGACCTCCATGGAGTCATCGTCCAGACGTTGCTCCGGTTCCCTCATGGTGGGAATCATGGGCCAGATGAACGTCCAGCGAGCCCTAGCCTCTTGGCCCGTCAGCCTTTTCGGCTGCCTCATCGATTGCGGAGGTGAGCTCTCAAAATGGGAAGCACGGGGAAGGTATCAATCGCATGGAGTTTATCTGTATGCGCCGCCGGTCATGCCGCTTTTAACGAAAGGTTACTGCTAGAGTGCTTCATAACATACGACCCGCTTTCTCAGACGGCGGGAGTCAGCCGTGTTATCTACCCCTACAAGTTATCTAGCTACAGGGACTAAAGAGGATTAAAACTAAATCGTTCAATAAAAACTGTTTCAGCTCTTTCCTACATGTGACGGTCTTCTAGTCACCTTCCGGGAAGTATAAAAGTGTTGCACGATCATTCGCTTTTTCAGACGCAGCGAAATGTCAAGAACCAACACCATTCCAGATCATTCCGTCGTTTAGATGGCATTCGTAAAGATGCTCAAGATGATAACGAAATGTTAGGAGGAAAATAAAGAAATAACGCTCACACCATGATCGGAAGATAGTGAGTATGAGGCCCGGATATGGTGCGAGCCTAGTTAATCATTCCTCGGTCGTTGATTATTAAAAGCCGTTTTTATGCAGCTTATGGAGGCTTAGTTTTAATAAACGCCGAGTTTTTACCACCATATCATTAAGAGGCACAAAGTACAGTCGAGTGCTCCGGAAAGTTTCTCCACCTGCGTTACGTAGACTTGCACTTAAACGTGCAGTGCGCGAGCATCCAGCATATCGATCACCATCGGAAGTGAGACGGCCACAGCCGGCATGCTCCCCGCGTTGTTCGGGTACAGACACAATAAACACTACACAAAACCTTCGGACAGGGAAACCTCTTAGCGTCTATGCATTTCGTGCCAGTTGAAAGGATGCAGTACGTCACCACAACTATACATGAACACAGACAGCGCTGCCGAGCAGTAGGTAGTTGACGATGCTTATCATGATAAGTGTATATTAACGGAGACAAGTCGCACGTACTTAAAGGCCAGTGATTGCCTTCCACCGCGCCTGCACGGTCAAAACACATCCATATATATGATCCCAGTCTCTGATATGAGGGCAAACGCACTGTAGGTGGTCAAAATTTCTAGGGCCCTCCGTTTCACCTTTTCTTTCCTTTCTATCTATTTTATTTCTTTTCCCCTACCCTCACCGGTTCTCATGTGTGCTCCCGAAATTGGCCATAAAAAATAGCGTCCTATACTTAAGCGAACCGCTATTGCTGTCTTTATCATTTATTCGGATCAACACGAACCTTTGAAAATTTAAAATAACAAATTTTCGAACCAAATGCAAATACTGAAATGTAAAGATTGACGAATATTCCAAACGTTCGAATATTCTCGCATCCCACACAAAAAAGCGTCAAGCGCGAGAAGTTAATATTGTACATCGACAGCTTTATTCATTCCGGACTCTCGTCAAGTTTTGTGGATCATGAAAATTGTTCTGGTGAAACATGAGATGCTTTAGCTGAGAACTAAATCTTCATTTTCTTCGTAATACGAGAGAAATGCCGTATTCAAGTACTTCTAGGATAAACGCTAAGATTAACAGAAAGCTTGTTGACTTTATGAGGGAAAATAAAACGCAGTCGACTTTTTGTGCAAGCAACTTCTCCTTTCTAGCGACTGATTTTTCTATAATTTCATAAAGATGTGTGACGGTAAAAAGCTGCAGCATTGGGGATACTTAAGCTCCGAATAAATAGGGACCGTAAAGTGAAAATATGAAGCTACTTGGAATCATAATTCATAGAAAGAGAACTCCATCGTCCCTAATTTCGCTGTGTTATGTTCAATACTAAATGAAAAAATGAATGTCCAACTTTTACTTTTGAAAATCGCAACAAAACGTGCTGCTCCTTACGTCATTAGGCCACTTTCTTTCTCTTTTCTTTTTAGTATTCTCCCAAAATTTCCTTTATCAAATGTTCCGAAATTCCCTGTGGTCAGTCTGTGTTCCTTAAAACACAATGTGTATTTGTATTACCAATAAATAGTTGTGTAGGCATTAGCAGACGCTGTCAAATACCTGTGACGTCACGCGTTATTGCCGGAACTTCAAAACGGCTTCACCACCAGTAGTTTCCTTTTGTGCATCTTCAAAATTGCCGAGGGCCTTCGGTGTTTCTGAAACTGCGAAAATGTAATCTACTACTGAGGGAGCAATTACTTTTGACTTCGTGTCCCTTTAAGAGGTAGCGCTATAGAGGAAAGCTGGCGTATTTTGGTGTTTGGGAAAACGCAGCCGTAGCTGGAGATTATTCCCACCATGAAGGCCAACCACGACGCTTACCCTAGATTTCCTTAGGCATGAGGTCCTTCTGGCTATCGCGTTAATAATTACAACACTTGACATAAAAGTATTTGGTTTTAACTGAAACGTGAGTGTTCGCATTTCATATGCCTTTAAGCCTGAAACAAAATAGCCGCTGTAAAGAACCTCGAGTAATCTGAAATAACTATTCCTTTTTGGGGTGAGGATTGATCCGTGAAAGGAAAATTACTATGCCAACAGCTTGCGGGAGTTTCGCCAGCTATCTTTTTGTACTAAAAAAACATACGCAGAAAACCGATTTTTGTGTCAACCACCTGTACATGTTCCACGGACAACTTATTTTAAGGAAAAATGACCCATCTTGAAATGATGCTATCCCGAACCCCACAGACTGTTTTAGGTTGACTTGCAGAGCATGACACGGAACGCAGATATTGAGCATATTTTACACATGCTGACGCTAAGCCATTGCTTACACCTTATGTTTCCAATCTAGTATTCTATTGCTCCCCACCAATAAATGAAAAGGAAGTTTTTTGGGGGGTTGCTGAGGCTTCGCCATTAAGAGGAACAGCGTTATGGCGGCCCGATCACACCGCCTTCTCTTTCCTTTGCAAAGCTCTGGAATCAAATAACCGCGTAGATGTCGAGCAACATTCGTCTATCAGTTCACACCATGGAGTAAGCTTATATTTCTCCGTGGTTTGCACACAGCCTCCGCCTTGCGTGGCCTGCCTCATGGTCGAGTAAAAGTTGACCTAAATGCCCCATGAGTATTCATCAATGAGGTAGGCCCAGTAGCCCGCCCGGCACCACGAACGCGGTATCGGATTCATCACGCGAGCATGAAAGAGAGCGCGGTGGCGGTGCATTTTGCCCTATCACTAACGACATAGCTTCATCTTTCGGCATCCGCGAGCATGGAAGCTTGGCACCTATGCAAATAGCATAGGCGTGCCTTGCATAGGTACATGCCATGCATAGCATAGGTCCCTCCTATGGATAGGTGCTTATGCTATGCATAGATGTGCGCATAGGCACGCCTGTGCGCCTATGCTCTCTGGCGCTACGTACGTCTATGAAATTCTGGCACTGTTTGAGTTCATCATTAACATAAGTAAGTTTTTTTCTTATCAGAAGTACGTTTCCTCGTAACAGAATTGCAGTCCGTGGTGTCATTTGGCTAGGCATTCGTGAAATCGTAGATTACTATATTCTTTGACAGGTTCTAATTGGACGAATTAAATTTCCTTTACTCAAGCACCAACGCTAAGGCGGAGGGCTTCCGTGGTTTTATCCGGGTCGCTACGGCATGACAGCTAAGTCCACGCAATTATTTCCGGCGGATGGTCACACCAACGACGACGCCGTTATGACATTTTCTTTGGCAGGACCTTCGTAAAGATTCCAGTGTAATAACCACCACCATGGCTTAAAGGGCTACACTAGCTATTTACTTCATGTGGTGGCGTTTTACAAAAAATGTGTCCTTCCATATATAGATTCCTTGTGTCTCTCGTGTCATTCTTCATACGAACGTTCGAATGAAATACACATTCCCCCCTCAAAACCAGGTTCCAGCCGGAAGTCAAAGAGCGTGCACCATCCCTCCAGAATCCCTTGCCCCTGTCTGGAAGGGCTTCACTTGATGAGTACGACGACAAGCGCGCACCGAAACTTAGCCACCTACGCTCAGGCAAAAACGCCGAGGCAGTCGGCGTCGACAAATGCTGGTGGGTAGCGGTGCTGGCCTTCATCATGACCGCCATGGAGTCATCGTCCAGCCGTTGCTCCGGTTTCCTCATGGTGGGAATCATCGAACAGATGAAAGGTCGAGCGAGGTCTCGCCTCTTGGCCCGTCAGCCTGTTCGGCTCCCTCATCGATTGCGGAGGTGAGCTCTCGAAATGGGAAACACGTGGAAGGTGTCATTCGCATAGAGTTTATCGACAACCGCTATCGGTAATGCCGCTTTTAGCGAACCGTTATTGCAAGAGTGATTCAGAATACACGACCCTATTTTTTGAACGACGGGGAGGCTGCCGTGTTATCTAACCGTACAAGTTTTCTAGCAAACAGGGGCTAAAAAGGATTAAAATTAAGTTGTTCAAACAAAAATTTTCAACTCCTTGCTACACGTGACAGACTTCAAGTCACTTTGCTGGAACGAGTTGAAAGTGCTGTTTACAAAGCAGAAATTGCAACCGAAAGAAATTGGCTGCCCTGTATCTTCAGTAGAAACTTCAACTTAAGAGATAACTGAATTAGAAAGCCATCAAAGTTTACAAATCCAAACCTTAGCATGCCGCCGAGCGAGCGGCTTAGTTAAGACGCTCGCTCGGCGCATGTGCAAACGAAGTCGATCGTTAATTGCATAACACTGTACTGGCACAGAAATGTCTAATAAATTGATACGCAATCCTTCAGGGTTATCGTTACCTCGATATGGCCAGTTAAATCGTGTTTTTTCATGCATTGCATGTGCCGAACGTAGGACCTGTACGATCATTCGATTTCTCAGACACAGCAAAATTTCGGGAATCAACACTAGTCCAGATCATACCATCGTTTCGATGACATTTATAAGGTTGCTCAAGTTGACAACGAAAGACTATGAGGAAACTAAAAACGCTCGCACCGGGATGGCAACATTGTGAGTATCAGGCGCGGACATGGCGCGAGCTTAGTTAACCACTCCTCGGCAGTTTATTATTAAAAACCGTTTTTATGCAGCTGATGAAGGCTTAATAAATGCCGAGTTTTTACCACCATGTTATGGAGAAGAGTTTTTATCACCATGTCACGAGGCACAAAGTACAGTGGAGCGCTCCGAAAATTTTCTCCACCTGGGTTACATAGACTTGCACTTAAACGTGCAGTACGCGGGCATCCAGGATATCGATCACCATTGGAATGGAGACGGCCGCAGCCGGCATGCTCCCCACGTCTTTCGGGTACTGGCACAGTAAACACTACACAAAACCAGCCGAAAGGGAAACCGCTTCGCGTCTGTTCAATAATTAAGGAATAGTACAGCTACACGTGGAAGACACCCGCATTTGATGTATTTAGAAAAGTACACGTCTAGTGACTATTTCAAGCGCTTCATTTTAGTTCAACTGATTGCTTCTCGCGTGGCGAGTCAGGCTTGATGTGCTGCGCTTATACAGTAGCATGAAAGAATTCCAGAAGACTAACATGGTGCTGTACTTGCGCTTCCAATTTCGCTGCCCTGCCTACAAATTGTCAGCGATGGCATTAAAGTGAATTTTATAAGTTGCGGTCGAAGTGACACAAAGGATAAACTATGTTCGCGGTAGGGTGGGCATGTGGAACGACGGGCTGTAGGGCCATGGCCATACGGTGCAACAAAACAAAGGCAGGCACACGTTGACCACACCGACGAGACATTTGCTAGAAACGCACCAATCGCATTGATTAACGTAATAACAAAAACGACGCCAAAATAAATCCTGCAGAAGTCTGTGTGTCATGAACAGACATAAAGAGAGAAACGATATGGGTTACACTGGCACCTCTGTGCATCTCCAGGTTAAAGGTGAAAACAAGGGGACACCAACCAAATTTATAATCATCAAAAGTAAAATTTACTCCTAAAGATGAAAAAAACCCGACGTTCCGGGTCCCACTCGGACCCTTCTTCAGGGGTGACTGGAGGGCACCAGACAGCAGCACTGCTTATAAGGCCTTCTTATAAGCAGTGCTGCTGTCCGAACAGCGTGCTCGTCATTTTCCAAGTGTACGAGAACCAGCCCACGCAGGTATACACATATTCTGCTAAAAAACTATTATGTATGTCTTACAAGCGTACTTCACCCTATGAGACACCTTGTTATAGCGTGCAAGAGCAATTTGTTCTTATATTTCGCTGCTTTCGGGGTGGCGACGGTGACGCTACCTTCGAATTCGTCTGCCTGAACAGGCGTGTTTCGTTTGTCATGCATGTGGCGCTGCATGTCCGAGACGCACCCCGGCGAGCCGACTTTCCCTCGCCTCTCCTTCTCATCGTCACCTCTGGAATGTCGACCTTGAAACCGGTTCCTGTTGAGAAGCCTCCCGCGCCCGAAAGGGTTTCCAGGGGAACGACGACGCATGCGCGGTAAGCAATCTTGTTGGCATGCCTACACTAGGAAAGGAGCGACATCGTAGATTAAAAAAAATTGTGTTTTAAGAATTTCTATTCAGTTTCTGGAGAAACCACTGCGCTGGGACACTTCGAAAGGTACGCTTTCTGTTGAGCCAAAAAAAAACGGGAGAGCGACGAAGGACGGTAGACGGTCCCTTTAAATTCCACAGCAGTATTTTTTTATGTCGCTGTATGCCACTCGGCTTCACCATTCCTTGACAATGTACTCGCATTGGACGCAGTACACTTAGAAGGCCGGCCACCAAATTTCGAGCATTGCCCGAGTCACATTTGGGATAGGCCATGTTCCTGAAAACCATACGTAATCTCATTCTTGGAGTTGGGCAATGCAGCTGTCACCAATTTATTCAGATTCCCATCGGTTTTGAGCGTGCGCAAGAAAAAGTTCAAATGGCCCAAGCCAATTTTCCTAGTGCGCCGCCAAGATTTCTCTGGGGATCCGGTAAGATTTGCAGCGGGCCAATCTCTCCCCAAAATTTACACACATGGGAACTTACTTGTTGTTGAACTATTTTCAGTGCGGTCACTGGCTCGCTATCAACGCGTCTTCAAGCAATGTTTGCCTAAAAGACGCGAGTGCTATCGGCGCCCTCAT